>KK900912.1:69389-80743 GCA_000696445.1 Aquilaria agallochum
TTTTTTTTTTTTTTTTTAACATACAAACTAAAAAAGAATGCCCCTAAAATAATATTGCCATTATTACTATTATTATTTTTAATTAAGTAATCAATTAATTAAGTAATTCAATATTTTTTTTTAAGTTTTAATTTTTAATTTAATTAATTTTTTTATTTTTTAAGCCGGACGAAATTGGGTGTCAACACATATTTTATGAACATTATCAATATGTAGGCACATCTCTATAATCTTTTAGACACATCATTAAGTTGGTTTTAGTTTAGTGGTTTTTTGGTATCTATATAGTTCTTCAAATATATTTCAATAATCATTTGGACACATCTCTATAGTTATTAGACACATCTTTTAGGCACAACTCTAGGCTAAGTTTTAGGCTAGTGCATTTTTGGCATCTTAATAGTTCTCTAGGCACATCTCTAACCTAGGTTTTAAGTTAGTGGCTTTTTACTTCTTTATAATCTTTTAGACACATCTCTAGACACACTTTTAAACGGGTCTCAGTTGAATTATTACTTGGTTCTTTTGGCATAACAGATCACTAACTCCACAATCTCTTCCTCAAGTTGCAAAATTAATGAGACGTGACTTAAAGTTGTTTGTGATGATGACCACCAATCTTGATCAAAATTGAACGACGGAGTTGCGATATGGCAACTGGCGTTGATTGCGATTGAGCAACGAAGGTGGTGCCGCAATGACTTCTCTAGTTCTGATCTCAACAACGGCCAAGATCTTTCAGCTTTTGTGGTGCAATGGTGTTGTCAATCTTACACAATGCAGAGTGCAGACTTGAGCCAGTTTGTATTGTTTCTGTCTGTCTCAAACGAAAGTGGATGCCAAACATATGCATATGCGTCTGCTTACAAGGATGAATTAAAGCAAGTAACAATGACATGACTTCCTTTCAATTTCCTGTCTCTTTATAATGTTCATTTCAAACAGTGTATGAAGAATTGGTAAATGATTCTGGTGACAATCCTAATCTGCGATATCTTGAAATAATACATCACAGATAAAAACTTCCAACTATCCTTTGTCGAAGATAAAAACTTCCGACTTCCAATAGAACGGTACTTCCAGGCATAGGGTTGATTCTGCATCCAGTTATTGGAAATTCTCTAAGAAAGCCTGGGGTTTCTCTTCAATTCATGTAAATTGCAGAAAATCAATTGACTTTGATTTCTTGATGCATCTTACAGATAAGCCTTAAACTAATGAGCTCAGCAACTTCTATGAAAAGTTAAATAAATACATGTACAGTTAGCTGCATTTACAAAATATAAAATAAAGCAGCCAGCACGCTTGAAACTCGATCAATCTTGGTCACTTGGCTTCTTCAAGCCTTGATCGTATCAACTCAGCATTTGCCAATTTGTTAACACTGCAACAGAAGAAAAGAGAAACATTTTGATCACGTTATAATATTTGTCTTTGTTCCTTTTCCAGGATACATGTATAGATTAAATCCTATTAAAAGTTTTCATACGATGAAGTTTCCTAATTTCGTATTTCACAGGAGAAAGGAACATATTCTAGCCTCACCAGACAAGCAGATCGCCACTGGATGCCAATTTCTCAGATATCCATTCTGGAACTAGTTCCAACAGCAAATTCAGTTGCTCCTGAATTTCTCCTGCAAAAACATAGAGGGTGAGATCAGTAAAGCCTATCTAAGATAAATAAATAATATACCAACTGAGAAACAATTCGGTAAAGTCTTACTTCTATCAACTATAGCACAGTGGCCAGCAAGTACAATGTGAAAAAGCTCCTCTTTTGTGATAACAGAACGCCTTGCTGAATGAAAATACATATGAATGAAATTGAAGAGCCTAGGCAGGCTGGCTATCATTTGGCGCCGTCTCTTTGCCAGTGAGATTGCTGGATCTCTCTCTTCCATTGCTTTATTCTCCTTCTCTCTTATCTGCAACGCATACAATCCTTAGTTTTGTTCAATCAAGAGCCTCATATACATGGCAGTGGTTTTTTTCAATTATCAGGTGATGCAATACAAATATTGTTTTATAAGGTCTTCATTATGTGTGTTTTTGTGCGCGCACAATGCATGTGTATGAAACCTTACTAAATGCTAACAACTAGAAGAAGAAAGACCTGAGAGCTGCTTTTAGGCTATTTTGTAGCTAGACAGAAGACAAGGACAAAAAGAATGACATCTACAGGGAAATGATAAGATGCTTACCGATTTCCAGAGTTCCTTGGGGAGAATACTGAAGTTATCATCATCCTCGAGCTCGCTTTCCATCTTGTCTCTCTCATCCTCAGCCATCTCATTTTTCACAGGGGACTCAAATTTCAAAGACTTGTTTCGAGCTGGACGCCTAACTAACTTGTTTGTTGGATTTATAGAAACTTCATTTGGACTCATGTAGCATCTCTTTTCTTGCGATAAAGCCGGCGTGGAAGCCATTAGCCTAGCAGGAGTCAAGACGAGTCTCGCAGGAGTCGACTCCAAGTTGCTACCTTTCAGGTCCCAAGTTTTCATGTCTATTGTCCGATCTATCTCTTTGGTTGGAGTTGCAGACGGACACGTGAGGGAAGCACAATCCATAGTAATGGTTTGTTTGGGTGATAATTTGATTGGAGATAGAGCGGACTCGGAGTTAGCTTCCTCATCAGAGGAGATCTTGTGTGTTACACGAACAACTGAAGGGAGAAGAGACACACCGACATCAGAAGACTTTGGCTCAATCTCCTTGGGTTTGTCCATAACTTTATGGGAAAAACGCTTGCGGAAAAATGGAGACATATGTGATGCTACCGCAGATTGCTGCTCAGCACTTGACTGCTCATTAAGCCTAGCACTTGATAACAGATTTGAAGACAAAGTGGGAGCTTTAACCACATTTGATTCCAGACTTCTCCAGGACCAGTTGAATGGCTCCGGCAACTCTTCTTCCGGAACTTCATCACCCTGGATCCATAGCATACCCTAATAAACCTCAAAAAAAAAAAAAAAGAAGAAGAAGAAGAAGAATGCCCACTATAAACTAGACTTGGAAAGTCTACGCAAGTTCAGTTCCAGTTCTTACTTGAAGGAAATTTTTAGTAGTAGACTATGAGTATTAGTTGAGTTCCAATTAAACAATCTACAATTTCCCTTGCCAGCCAGCAAGTTAGATCCTATTCCAATCAGGTGATCGTCATTTAAATTGAAACCTGGGGTAGTAACAATCCCATCACCGGAAGCTCCCAAATCATTTTAACTTCAAAAACAGCAACCTACTGCTAAAGGACTCTCCCATATGATACAACAATGTCTGAGTTCTTTAAATTCCTAGCATGTGCAAATAATCATCAGTAGATGTTCAGTATAAAAGCCGTAAATAATTTAATCATAACTGAGAAAGAGCAAACCCAACCTCGGGATGAGACTCGTGAAAATCTATAAGCCTCGATCGGAAAAGCTTCCTCAAAATCAAGTTATTAGTCTCCGACGCGGACCGATTCTCACCTTGAATCGCCTCCTCATTGATGGTAACTTGAAGATCGGGCTTCATAACACTCAACTTCTCATCAAACACCAGCACCCTCTTCATCTCAATGGCCTCTGGAAGAATATGTTTCAGCTGGGCCAAATGAGACAGCGAAAACCTCCGATCCGTCAAAGTTTCGATCCCGCTGCAAATCTTCGTAAAAGTCGGCATCTGACGCTTCAACTTCAGCAGCCGAATCGCTGAGTCTAAACTATAAAAGAAATCGCACAATATCTCGTACCTGACAAATCAAATTGAAGACAAACGAATTCATAAACATCCAAATGCAGAAAGAATCTTGGAGTTAACATTCATAGCTCAATCTTACTTTTCCGGCAGCTTGGGGGCGGAATTCCCGGCTACTTTCGGAGGTGGGGATTCGGCGGGGAACGATAAGATCTGTTTCCGGGCGGAGGTGATCCGCTTCATCGGGCTTTTGGGTCGGGTCTGTGCAACTTTTCGGATCTCCTTGATTGAAAGTGCGACGCCACGGTTGCGGGCGCGATTGGGGAGGACCCGCGACGACAGCTTCTTTGGTGTGTCCAAAACGGGCTCCGACTGGAGTTCGGAGGTTAGATTCAATGGTTTTTTTGACTTGGAAGGGGTGGCCATGGAAGAAAAATCTGAAGCTTCAATTTGGAGACACGGCGAGAGAAAGAGACTCTGAGGGCAAGGGCCAGGAGACATCGGAGACTATATATATTTCCAGGGGTTGCGCGGGAAGCTGAGCTGACACGTATGATTCGCGCCAAATTTTTCCGTTGCTTCCCGCGGGTTCCCATGTTGGCTGGCTAACGATAGAGAAGAAAGAACTTTTAAGTTGGGCCTGAGCCCAGTGACGCAGAAGCGCATATAAACCCAACAACGGTCAACATTTAAGCCTGGTTCATGCCAATGGCGTTTCTCCTTTGCAATGGCTATTGGGCATCTTTTCGAATAAACAATCGCATTTATTTTTTACTTTATACAAACCCTATACACACTCTTCACATATTTCTTTCTCTTACTTGATTGTCTTGTATTGTGTTCCCCAAATTGCAAGACCTATTTGTTGTTTCAAAAAATTTTAGATGATTTTTTACTTTTTATACACATCTTCAAATTCACATAAGCATTGGTTACATGCCGAACATAAATTTTTAAACAATCGATAAAATATAAAATTGAGTAACATGTTATTAGTTCTTTGTGAAAAATACAAAATTGGAGGTCCCAACGGGTGGATAATGTTTCCAAAGATGCACAGTTTCTAGACCACAAACAAAATCACTAGATAAGAGCACATTTATCACATTAATGGTTGTTTTCTCATTTTGATAGAATGTAACAGCATTAAGAAAATGCTTTGGCAAGGCAAATGTGCAAGGAGTTGGATACATGCATGCACTTGGCTAAAAAGGAATCCAGGAATGTACGACCGTGGCCATTTCCTTGTTGCTAATAGCGACGCTTTGCTATGTATATATATTCACTTTAACGCATGCATAATACACACCAAAAAGACCAAAATGCACTACGAATAATTAAACATTTTTCACAATACCACTGCATCCAACCCCAAGATCGAGCTGTTGACCATATCTCATTAATTGAAAAGTTCTTCCACATCATGTTTTCTCATCCACAAAAGTCAAACCCGAAATTACTTAAACAATGAAGAGCTTATTTTGACTTTATCCTTCAAGCTTTTATTTGAGAAGGAGGGAGATAGCTAGGTTTGAGCAAATCATTCCCATTACAATTACAGATTCAAAGTGTCATTGTTTTGAGTGCTAGTTACAAACAACCAATGCCTGAAATTTGAAATCCAAAGTTAAATTCATGACAATTTCAGTACATATAACTTTAGAAATGAATATAATTATCATACCTACACATATCGTGTGAAATTGTTAATCCATTTGATTATAAAAGTTCTAAAATTATTTTAAATATTTGAATCAAATCTAATTTTTAATCAACTTCCATAACTTTATCTTACATATATGCATTGTGTTATACTATACAGGTGTGAAGAGTGTTAATTACCTTGTACCTAGTTCCAAGTCAAATTAATATTGCATATATGTCAATAAAGAAATCATCGAGATCATTTGAATTCTCACCTTACTTCTGTTATGGGCTACTACCAATCTAGTTACAATAGTTTTTTATAGTTTTGATATTATCACTAATATCATTGTTTAGACCCAAGCTAGCCACTAATGTTACAATTTGATATCAAATATTAAAAAACCTAACGGTAAGCGTGAAAAATTGTTAGTTTTGAAATCTTAGGTACTAATGCAATTTTTAATAAATTTTGTGAACTCTATGTAATTTATCATTTTCTTTTTCTTGTATGGCAATCACTCATGGTCGGAGCCGCAATTGGTGCCAGAGGCAATGTCAGAAAATGTAGTATTACTATTATATATTAAAAAAATTATCTTATCAAGAAGCAAATGATCAGAAATACATTAATATCATATGAGTGAATTTTATTTTATTGTGGTTTGGGTTATTTTAGTATCGAAATATAGTGACTAATTTAAGTATTATTTATGGGGAGACTAGTGACAGATCCGATGAAGGATAAAAATAATTGTCGCACAAAAAATGAAAATGGCATATTATACATAATTCCTAAAGTTTGTTAAAAGTTAAATATACTAATATTTCAAAATCAACAATTTCTGTGTTTTTTATTAGATTTTTAACTATCAATAACATATTCAATATCAAATATAACATTTGTAACTATTTTTTGCCCAAATTATAACGTTATTGATGACATCAGAACCACTAAAAATTGTTTTGGCCAAATCAGTACTAACCCATTATTATAATGAGTTTTTTAGTACTTTTTCCAAAGCTTAATTACATGTATGCCAAAAATCTACGGCCAAAGCGCACCAATAGCCCCCAATTTACATGAAACGGACGAGTTAGTCCCTAAATTTGGACTTTGTGAAGAGAAACCCTCAAACTTGTGAAAATAGGACAACTCTATCCATTTTAAGCCACATCAGCCATCCTTCCATGGGCTGAGCTATATTGGCCCTTGGACTCATTTAATTGTTCAACTTCATTTCTAGATATCTTATACTTATAACTTAGTTACTTAAGTTTATGTTTACTTTATTTATAAGCATAAACTATCCATATTAATATTTTTAATTTTTTATTGGTTTGTGTCCATAAAAAACCAGGTGCTTTGTTTTTCATATATTTTTAATACAAAATATTTTAGTGTTTTAATTAAATAATGCCACTTTATGTAAACAAATTTTGCCTTTACAGAGAGTGCATGACCCATGCAATCTATAGCTAGTATATTTTTGTAATAAAAAATACATCAAGTCATTAACTTTATGCAACAAAAAATACTATTTTAATTAGTGAAACGCTAGTTGATTTTACAATAAAATATAGCAAATAAGAAACCTAGATATAGGAATACTAGGGTTTTTTTCTTTTTATCCAGTAATTAGCCATCCATTCATCAAATCATATATTGGGACCTTGAATTTAAACAGACTTTTGTATGCAATTCATGAAAATTTTTTACAAGATTTTTTTTCCTAATTGTTTCATTTCTTTGCATTTGACCGTCAATGATGAAAAAAGTCCAAGCTATGCATCCACCGTTTGATTCAAAGAATTTATTCATATGATTTCATCACCAATAATCATCTTGTAATATTTGTCCATTTAATCAATGACATCTAACATCAGTATATTTTTCAATGCAAAAGGTATGCTATTATTTTTAATATATTTTTTATTACATTAAAAGAAGAAAACTCTAGTATTTTTAAATATATACTAGTATAATTTTGCATTAAAGAATAAACAAATGTTTTACTAAAGGTAGTATTTTTTTTGTTGTATAAAGTACATGATTTGATGTATTTTTTTATTACAAAAATATACTAGCTATGGATTGGATGGGTCATATACTCTATTGAAAGGGAAATTTTATTTATTGAAAGTGGTATTATTTAATTAAAAAATAAATATATTTTTTATCAAAAAAATACTTGAAAAACAAAGCACCAAGTATTTTTATATTGTTTTTTAATGTTTTCAATAAAATATTTTTCAAAAATATTGCTTTTGTTAATGTTCTCGGTTCCTTTTTTTCTTTAGCTTTATGTATATGTAGTTGATTTGTCATTTAAGATTTAAGCAGGGTACATTTGGACAATTTTTTAGATGATTATTTTCATTTTTAATCTTTTTATGTGAATTTAATATTATTTTAAGATTAATACATCATCTTTTTGTTATCACTTGAGAATTTCTTTATAAGGAATTTATTTTCTCATAAAATTTTCACATTTTCTTGATTAACAAGGAGAAAATCATAAAGAACACATGCTTTTGCCTAATAATAATGATGATGATGATGATGATGATGCTAAGATATGTTGAAGTGTGAGAAGGCCATTTTGTTTTATTTTAATTTTAATATTTTGCTGTGCATCATTCCTATATAAAGTGACTATTGGTCAAATTATCAATTTATAAGAAATCTGTGAAAAACAATGCACCAAGTATTAACTACACACACAACACACACATATTGTATTAAAAATAGATGAAAAACAAAGCACCTGCTTTTTTATGGAAATAAACTGATAAAAATTAAAATTATTAAGATGGATATTTGATACTATAAAATAAAGTAAACATCAATTTAAGTGACTAAATTATAAGTATATCTAGAAAGGAAATTAAACAACTAAATGTGTCCAATGGCTAATAGTGCAATTCAGCCTATGGAAGGATAACTGATATTGTATAAAATGGACTAAATTGTCCTATTTGCACAAGTTTGAGGGTTTATCTTCACTGAGTCCATATTCGGGGACTAACTCATCCATTTCATGCAAGTTCGAGGGCTGTTGGCGCACTTTGGCCAAAATCTTTAGTACCTGAGAGCGCCTTAGCAAGTTAGCATCCCTTGGCCTTCAATTTCAAATTAAATTTTGTCTAACTACGAGAAAATGTGGGAATCGGGTAGGACCGGCCGGTCCTGGGCCTCAGTGGGGCGGTCCCAGGGTAGGGCGGGGCGGGTTTCATTTTTTTTTGTTAAAAAATATATACATATAAAAAAATAGAACAATTATTAATTATATAAATTATAAATATTTTTAATAAAAAACACCACTTCCGGTATAAGTTTTATTAAGTTAAAAAGCCAAACGACACTTACAAATAATTGGAACGGGCCTTACATTTTGAAATGGCAAAAACGTTCCAGAAATGATAAATAATAGAAACTTATGATCTATCCTGAACAGCATAATCAAATCAAATACAAACTACATGTATGATTAAAAAAGAAAAATTCAAGTCTCGGTATCAGATGTTACCTCCTCATCCGAACTCTTTTGGTCTTATTGCTGGAGTGCTGCGAGGCCCCAATCTCGGTTGCACATGCATACTTCTACCGCATCGAGTGTCAATCTTGACCGTTTTTCTGTTATCACCCGTTTCCGGCACTAAACGCTGCCTCGGATGAGACGGTCGATACTGGAACGGCAAGAATCTCCTGTGCGATTATCGACAAGATCGGAAATCTTGATCTCTTTTGTTTCCACCACTCCAAGATGTCGAGGTCGCTTGCCTCGAATGATGTGTTGAGATAGTCATCGACCTCAGCTAATCCCGATGTCATCGGTCAGGGTCGTTTGAGCATTTGGAGCACCGGGTTGAATCTTGAGGAAATTGATCTCCTTGGAGGCTCGGTTTGAGGAGCTTCGGATCTTACCTTATCCAAATGCCGCTCACAATGTAACTTGTATAAAAAATGCAAGTACTCGGAAACAGAAACAGATATAGCCAAAACATTTATATGACACATTTCTAAATAAGTATGAAAAATTCCTTCAAGCAGTGTTGTTGTGCCCGTTAATTTTACATACGGGTCAAGTAAAGAAGCGACTAAAAAGATAGGTGGAATGTTTGAGAAATATTGAAGCCACTTAGCCCGCATGGCTTCAATAGTCGGTTTTAACAACTCATCATCTTTAAACTGATGTAAAGCATATGTGATGTTCACTAAATGAATCAAAACTTGATGACTTGTTGGGTAGTAAACACCAGAGAAAAATTCAGTTGTCTCGTAAAGAAACTTAAGCAATTCACCGGTTTTGGAACATTTCTCCCAAATTTCAGTCGTAAGAAATTCACAACCCATTTTAAATTTATAAAATGTGACAACAAATTTGCATACGGTAATGCATCTTGCAACGTCAAATATGTAGAGTTCCAGCGGGTTGGGCAATCCTATTTAAACCGTTTCCAAGAAAATGGTTTTTGATTTTCAATACAAAAGCTTTTAAATTCACGAAAAATAGCAGGTCTAGACATAAAATATTTTAATGAGTTTCAAATAGGCAAAATCTCATTTTGGAGAACTTCTAAACCCTTTTGCATACAAATGTTCAAAATATGGCACATGCATCTAACGTGAAAGAATGCACCGTTAAGCGGTGGTTTTAAGTTTTGACTCAAAAGACGAGCGGCAACATCATTATTTGAAACATTATCAAATGAAATGCACAAAACTTTATCAATACAAAAATAATCACGTAAAGTTTCTAAGATACAATTAAATATTTGATAACCAGTATGATCTGTTTCAATAACCTTAAATGATAAAATTCATTTTTGCATTATCCAATCAGAATCAATCCAATGAGAAGTGACACAATAGAATGATTGACCTATAGGTGATGTCCACATATTAGAAGTAAATGCCACACAATGATCAAGAGCAGAAAAATATGCTTGTAAATCTGATTTTCCGGCTTCAAGTTGTCTAAAGCTTTCTTTCCTAGCAGTTTTCCTATATACTTTTCTAAATGCAGGATTTAATTATGATTCTATCTAAAATTCTAGGTGGACATCTTCAGCTTGTGAAAAGGTTTTTTGGTAAGTATCATCCAATTTACCATACCTTCTCTACAAGATTATTGGTTAAAATGAAATATACCTGGTCCGCCGTCGCCGGTTGTAGACCCAAGTTGTGTTTGTCCTTCAGAACTAGTCCCGGTACTAGAGAGGACGTTAGGATGTTGATTTTCAATATGCCGCTTCAGCGTTCCAGTGTCGGAATTCTTTCTATGCACCAATTTTTTCCTGCAATGTTTACATTTCCCATACCTCGACTCCCCTTTGTTTATGAGCTCATAATGCTCCCAAACCCAAGCAATTAGTCTCGTGGATTTACCTTGTACTTGAGTTTCCTCCACGCCATCGCATCCAACTCTTCCACTTCATCATCAGATAATTGATCATCGAAACCCAAATCGTAATTCGTCATATCGATTCCGGCATCATCGTCGTGAAACTCTTGAATTGAAATGCTTTTATCGGTGGGCCGAGATCGGCGATGGAACAAGGCTCGGAGGCCGGTGTTGCGGGAAGATGAACTATCTGTTGACTTGTCCTTTCCTTTTGAAGTCATGCCTCACGTACTAATAGTAGTGATTAATGCAAAATCAAGAAAGGATTATGAAAATATTAGGAAGAGATTAGTAAGAAATTTGGAAGAGATTAAGAAAATAAGGAGAATGGTTGAGAGAATATAATAGATGAAGAAGAGAGATTGAGTGATTATGTGAGTATTGAGTGAAAATGACATTAGTATTTATAGGGGAAGGGAAAAAATTAGTTTGATCAAAAAGTCCTTGAAATTTAGTTGTTGGGAGGGGCAAAAATGAAATTTTTGGGGCTGAAATGGAGCAGAAAGTTGTTGGAGGGCTTGCTGTTTAATTAGCCATTTTTTTTAATAAAAATTTTGCAGGTTAACGTTATTGGCAAAGAGCTGTTGCGGCGCTAGGCGGGCGGGGCGGGGCGGGGCAA
>KK900913.1:11471-47499 GCA_000696445.1 Aquilaria agallochum
GTTTGCAATGAAATGGAAACATTCACAACGTGTTTGCAACGAAATGGAAACATCTGCAACATGTTTGGAAAGAGTGGAAATGTTCACAACTTGTTTCGAATGACATGGAAATATTCACAACTCATTTGGAATGAATGGAAACATTCACAACTTATTTGGAATTAAGAGGAAACATCCACAACTGGTTTGGAATGAAATGGAACATTCACAACTAGTTTGGAATGAAAGAAACATTCACAACTTGTTTGGAATGAAATGGAAACAATCACAGCTCATTTGAAATGAAATGGGAACATTCGCAACTAGTTTGTAATGAATGGAAACATTCATAACTTGTTTGGAATGAAATGGAAACATTCACAACTTGTTTGGAATGAAAGGGGAAAATTCACAACTAGTTTGGAATGAAAGGAAACTTTCACAACCTGTTTGGAATCAAATGGAAAGAAGCACAACTTATTTGGAATAAAATACAAACATTCAGAACTTCTTTGGAATGAAATCAAAATAGTCATAACTTGTTTGGAATGAAATGGAAACATTCACAACTAGTTTGGAATGAAATGGAAACATTTACAACTTGGCTGGAATGAAGTGGAAATATTAACAACTTGTTTGGAATGAAATGGAAACATTCACAACCTATTTGGAATGAAATGGGAACATTCACAACTAGTTTGCAAGGGATGGAAACATTCACAACTTGTTTGGAATGAAATGGAAACATTCGCAACTAGTTTGGAATCAACGGAAACATTCACAACTAGTTTGGAATCAATGAAAACATTCACAACTTCTTTTGAATGAAATGGAAACATTCATAACTCGTTTGGAATGAAATGGAAGCATTCACAACTTGTTTGGATTGAAATGGAAACATTCACAACTTGTTTCAAGTGAACGGAAGCATTCACAAGTTGTTTGGAGTGAGTGGAAACATTCACAACTTGTTTGGAATGAAATGGAAACATTCACAACTTGTTTGGAATGAAATGGAAACATTCACAACTTGTTTGGAATGAAATGGAAACATTCACAACATGTTTGGAATGAATGGAAATCTTGACAACTTGTTTGGAATCAAATGGAAACATTGACAACTCATTTGGGAGAATGGAAATATTCACAACTTATTTCAAATTAAATGGAGGCATCCACAACTTGTTTCGAATGAAATGGGAACACTCACAACTAGTTTGGAATTAATGGAAGCATTCAGAAATTGTTTGGAAGGAAATGGAAACATTCACAACTTGTTTGGAATGAAATGGGAACATTCGCAACTAGTTTGAAATGAATGGAAACATTCACAACTAGTTTGGAATGAAATGGGAAAATTCACAACTAGTTTGGAACCATAGGAAACTTTCACAACCTGTTTGGAATAAAATGCAAACATTCAGATCTTTTTTGGAATGAAATGGAAACATTCACAACTTGTTTAGAATGAACAGAGATATTCACAACTAGTTTTCAATTAATTGAAACATTAACAACTTGTTTGGAATGAATGGAAACATCCACAATTATTTGGAATGAAATGGAAACATTCATACCTTGGTTCGAGTGAAATGGAAACATTCACAACTTATTTGTAATGAAATTGAAATATGCATACCTTGTTTGGAATGAATTGGAAACTTTCACAACTTGTTTGGAATGAAATGGAAACATTCACAACTTGTTTGAAATTAAATGGAAACTTTCACAACTAGTTTCGAATGAATGGAAACATTCACAACTTGTTTGGAAGGAAATGAAAATATTCATAACTCATTTGGAATGAAATTGGAACATTCACAACTTGTTTCGAACAAAATCAAAACATTCAAAACTTGTTTGGAATAAGGTGGAATCATTCACAACTTGTTTGGAATTAAATGGAAACATTCACAACTTGTTTTGAATAAAGTGGAAACATTCACAACTTGTTTGGAATGGAATGGAAACATTCACAACTTGTTTGGATTGAAGTGGGAACATTCACAACTTGTTTCAAATGAAATTGAAACATTGACAACTTGTTTCGAATGAATCGAACCATTCACAACTTGTTTAGAATGAATCAAAACATTCACAACTTGTTTGGAATGAAATGCGAACACTGACAACTAGTTTTGAATAAATGGAAACCTTTACAACTGGTTTTGAATGAATTGGAAACATTCACAACTTTTTTGAAATGAATGGAAACTTTCACAACTTGTTTGGAATGAAATGGAAACATTCACAACTTGTTTGCAATGAAATGGAAACATTCACAACTTGTTTAAAACTAAATGGAAACATTCACAACTAGTTTGGAATGAATGGAAAGATTCACAACTTGTTTGGCATGAAATGGGAACATTCGCAACTAGTTTGCAACGAATGGAGACATTCGCACCTTATTTCGAATGAAATGGAAACATTCATAACTTGTTTGGAATGAAATGGGAAAATTCACAACTAGTTTGGAATGAATGGAAACTTTCACAACCTGTTTGGAATCAATTGGAAACACGCACAAGTTGTTTGGAATAAAATGGAAACATTCATAACTTCTTCGAAATGAAAAGGAAACATTCACAACTTGTTTGGAATGAATAGAGATATGATGTTACCCACTCTGGGGTAGTCCAGTTATGGTGCCAAAACTGTGCATTTAGACTCNCTCTATCAGATACAATGGAGTCTGGCACTCCATGTAGTCTCACTATCTCCTGAACATACATCTGGGCTAACTTCTCCAAGGAGTCTGTGAGTTTCATAGGTAAGAAGTGGGAACATTTGGTTAGCCTATCCACAATGACCCAGATTGTATCATGCCTTAATCTTGTCATAGGCAACCCAGTCAAAAAGTCCATGGTTATGTTGCCCCACTTCCTCACTGGTATAGGCAGAGTCTGTAGGATACCAACTGGCTTCTGGTGCTCTACCTTTACCCTCTGGCATGTGGCACATTTGGAGACATAAGTAGCTATGTCTCTCTTCATATGTGGCCACCAGAAGTGACTCTTCAAATCTTTATACATTTTCTCACTTCCTGGATGGATGTTCAACTTGCTTGTGTGAGCTTCTTCAAGTATTTCATCCCTAAGCTTTGCTCCTTTAGGCACATATATTCACAACCTGGTTGGAATGAAATGGAAAGATTTACAACTTGTTTGGAATGCATAGGAAACATTCACAACATGTTTGGAATGAATTGAAACATTCACAACTTGTTTGGAATGAAATGGAAACATTCGCAAGTTGTTTGGAATGAATGAAAACATTCACAACTTATTTGGAATGAAATGAAAACATTAGCAACTCATTTGGAATGAAATGGAAACATTTACAACTAGTTTGGAATGAATGGAAACAATCATAACTTTTTTTAATGAAATCGAAACATTCACCACTTGTTTGGAATGAAATGGAAACATTTATAACTTGTTTGAAATGAAATGGAAATACTCAGAACTTGCTTGGAATGAAATGGAAACATTCACAACTTGTTTGGAGTGAATGGAAACATTCAAAACTTCTTTGGAATGAATCTAAACATTCATAACTTGTTTGGAATGGAATGGGAACATTCACCACCAATTTGGAATGAATGGAAGCATTCACAACTTGTTTGGAATGAAATGGAAACAATCACAACTTGTTTCAAATGTGGTGGAAATATTCACAACTTCTTTCGAATGAAGTGGAAACATTCACAACTTGTTTGGAATTATCAAATCAGTCAGAAGTTGTTTTGAATCAATCGAAACATTCACAACTTGTTTTGAATGAAGTGGAAATATTCACAACTTGTTTGGAATGAAGTGGAATAATTCACAACTTCTTTATATAGAAATATAAAAATTCTCAACTTGTTTGGAATGAAATGGGAACATTCACGGCTTGTTTGGAGTGAAATGGAAACATTCACGACCTGTTTGGAATGAAATCGAAACATTTACAACGTGTTTGGAATGAAATGGAAACATTCACAACTTGTTTACAGTGAAATGCAAACATTTACAACTTGTTTATAATGTAGTGGAAGCATTCACAACTTGTTTGGAACGGATTGACATATTCACAACTTGTTTGGAATGAAATGGGAACATACACAAGTTGTTTGGAATGAACAGAAACGTTCACAAGTTGTTTGGAGTGAAATGAGAACATTCACAACTAGTTGCGAAGAATGGAAACATTCACAACTTGTTTGGAATGAAATGGAAACATTCACAAGTTGTTTGGAATAAAATGCAAACATTCTGAACTTTTTTTGACAGAAATAGAAACATTCATAACTAGTTTGGAATAAATAAAGATATTAAAACTAGTTTTCAACGAATTGAAACATTCACAACTTGCTTGCAATGAAATGGAAACATTCACAACTGGTTTGCAACAAATGAAAACATTCACAACTTATTTCGAATGAAATGGAAACTTTCACAACTTGTTTTGAATGAAATGCAAAACATTCACAACTTATTTGGAATGAAATCGAAAGATGCACACCTTGTTTGGAATGAAATGGAAAGATTCACAACTTGCTTGGAATGAAAAGGATACATTCACAACTACTTTGGAATGAGTGGAAACATTCACAACTTGTTTGGAAGAAGTGGAAACGTTCACAACTAGTTTGGAAAGAATGTAAACATTCACAACTTGTTTGGAATGAAATCGAAACATTCACAACTTGTTTGGAATGAAAAGGAAACATTCACATCTTGTTTGGAATGAAATTGAAATTTGCACACCTTGTTTGGAATGAAATGGCAACATTAGCAACTTATTTTGAATGAAATGTAAACATTCACAACCTATTTGGAATGAAAATGAAACGTTCACAACTTGCTTGGAATGAAATGGTAACATTCGTAACTCGTTTGGAATGAATGGAAACATTCACAACTTGTTTGGAATGAATAGAAACATTCACAACTTGTTTGGAATGAATAGAAACATTCACAACATGTTTGGAATGAAATGGAAACATTTACAACTCATTTGGAATAAAAATTGGAACATTCAAAACTTCTTTCGAGCGAAATGGAAACATTCATGACTTGTTTGAAATGAAATGGGAACATTCACAACTAGTTTGGAATGATTGGAAACATTCAGAACTTGTTTGGAATGAAATGGAAACATTAACAACTTGTTCGAACGAAATGGAAATATTCACAACATGTTTGGAATAAAATCGAAACAATGACAACTTGTTTTGAATGAATCAAAACAATCACAACTTGTTTTGAATAAAATAGGAACATTCGCAACTAGTTTGGAATGATTCGAAGCGTTCACAACTTGTTTGGAATGACTTGGAAACATTCACAACCTGTTTGGAATGAAATGTAAACAATCACAACTTGTTTGGAATAAAATGGGAACACTCACAACTAGTTTTTAATGGAATGAAATAGAAACATTTACGACCTATTTGGAATGAAATGGGAACATTCACAACTAGTTTGGGATGAATGGAAACATTGACAACTTGTTTGGAATGAAATGGGAACATTCACACCTAGTTTGTGATGAATAGAAACAATCACAACTTTTTTGAAATGAAATGGAAACATTCACAACTTGTTTGGAATAAAATGCAAACATTCATAACTTCCTCGGATAGACATGGAAACATTCATAACTAGTTTGGATTGAATAAAGATATTCACAACTTCTTTTCAATGAATCGAAACATTCATAACTTGGTTGCAATGAAATGGAAACATTCACAACTTGTTTGGAATGAATCGAAACAATCACAACTTGTTTGGAATGAAATGGAAACCTTCACAACTTGTTTCGAGTGAAATGGAAACACTCACAAGTCATTTGGAATGAAATCAAAATATGCACACCTTGTTTGGAATGAAATGGAAAGATTCAGAACTTGTTTGTAATGAAATGGAAACATTCACAATTTGTTTGGATTGAAATCGAAACATTCACAACTTCTTCAGAATGAAATGGGAACATTCCCAACTAGTTTGGAATGGATGGAAACCTTCACAACTTGTTTGGAATAATTCGAAACACCTACAAGTTGTTTGGAATGATATGGACCATTCACAACTCATTTGGAATGAAATTTGAAACATTCACAACTTGTTTCAAACGTAATGAAAACATTCACAACTTGTTTGGAATGGAATGGAAACATTCACAACTTGTTTGGAATAAAATGCAAACATTCATACATATTTGGAATAAAATCGAAACATTCACAACTTGTTTGGAATAAAATGCAAACATAGACAACTTGTTTGGAATGAAATGGAAACATTCTCAAGTTGTTTGGAATGAAGAGAGATATTCACAACTGGTTTCGAATATATCGAAACATTCACAACTTCTTTGGAATGAAATGGAAACATTCACAACTAGTTCGCAACGAATGGAAACATTCACAACTTGTTTGGAATGAAATGGAAACATTCACAACTTGTTTGGAATGAAATCGAAAGATGCATACCTTGTTTGAATGAAATGGCAACATTTACACCTTGTTTGGAATGAAAAAGAAACATTCACAAGTTGTTTGGAAAGAAATGGGAATATTCACAACTAGTTTGGAATCAATGGAAACATTAACAACTGGTTCGGAATGAATGGAAACTCTAACAACTTGTTTGGAATGACAAGGAACATTCACAACTCGTTTGGAATGAAGTTGGAACACTCACAACTTGTTTCGAATGAAATGAAAACATTCACACCTTCTTTGGAATGAAATGGAAACATTCACAACTTCTTTGCAATGAAATGGAATCATTCACAACTTCTTTGGAATGAAAAGGAAACATTCATAACTTGTTTCGAATGAAATGGAAACATTCACAACTGGTTTGGAATCAATTGGAAACATGTACAATTTTTTGGGATGAAATGGAAACATTCACAACCTCTTTGGAATGAAATTGAAACATTCACCACTTGTTTGGAACGAAATCGAAACATTCACAACTTGTTTGGAATGAAATGGGAACATTCACAACTAGTTTGGAATGAATGGAAACATTCACAACTTGTTTGGATTGAATGGAAACACTCACAACTTCTTTGAAATGACAAGGAATATTCACAACTCGTTTGGTATGAAATTGAAACATTCACAACTTGTTTCGAACGAAATGCAAACATTCAAAACTTGTTTGGATTGAAATCGAACCATTCACAACTTCTTTGGAATGAAATAGAAGTATTCACAACTTCTTTGGAATGAAATCGAAACATTCAGAACTTGTTTGGAATAAAATGCAAACATTCGCAACCTCTTTGAACAGAAATGGAAACATTCATAACTAGTTTGGAATGAATGGAAAGATTCACAACTAGTTTTCAATGAGTCAAAATATTCACAACTTGCTTCGAATGAAATCGAAACTTTCACAGCTAGTTTGGAGTGAATGGAAACATTCACAACTTGTTTAAAATGAAATGGAAACATTCACAACTTGTTTCGAATGAAATGGAAACGTTCAGAATTTTATTTGGAATGAATCAAAATATGCATAACTTGTTTCAAATGAAATAGAAACATTCACAAGTTCTTTGGAATGAAATCGAAACAATCACAACTTGTTTGAAATGAAATGGGAACATTCTCAACTAGTTTGGAATGAATGGAAACACTCATAACTTGTTTGGAATGATATGGAACATTAATAGCTCATTTGGGATGAAATTGGTACATTCACAACTCATTTGGAATGAAATTGGAACATACACAACTTGTTTCAAATGAAATGGAAACATTCACAAGTTATTTTGAATGAAATGGAAACATTCACAACTTGTTTGGAATAAAATGCAAACATTCACAAGTTATTTGGAATGAAATGCAAACATTCACAACTTGTTTGGAATGAAATGCAAACATTCACAACTAGTTTGGAATTAATAGATATATTCACACCTAGTTTTGAATGAATCGAAAAATTCACAACTTGTTTGGAATGAAATAGAAACATTCACAACTTGTTTGGAATGAATGGAAACATTCACAACTTGTTTGGAATGAAGTGGAAACTTTCACAACCTGTTTTGAATGAAATGGATACATTCAAAACTTGTTTGGAATGAAATCGAAAGATGTACACCTTGTTTGGAATTAAATGGAAACATTCATAACTTATTTGGAATGAAATCAAAACATTCACAACTTGTTTGGAATGAGGTGGGAACATTCACAACTAGTTTGGACTGAATGGAAACAATCACAACTTGTTTGGAATGAATGGAAACACTAACAACTTGTTTGGAATGACAAAGAACATTCACAACTCGTTTGGAATGAAATTGGAACATTTTCAACTTGTTTGGAATGAAATGAAAACATTCACACCTTCTTTGGAATGAAATGGAAACGTTCACAACTTCTTTGGAATGAAATGGAATCATTCACAACTTCTTTTGGAATGAAATGGAAACATTCATAACTTGTTTGGAATGAAATGGAAACATTCCCAACTAGTTTGGAATCAATTGGAAACATGCACAACTTTTTGGAATGAAATGGAAACATTCACAACCTGTTTGGAATGAAATAGAAACATTCAGCACTTGTTTGGAATGAAATCGAAACATTCACAACTTGTTTGGAATGAAATGGGAACATTCACAACTAGTTTGCAATGAATCGAAACATTCACAAATTGTGTGGATCGAATGGAAACACTCTCAACTTCTTTGGAATGACAAGGAATATTCACAACTCGTTTGTAATGAAATTGGAACATTCACAACTTGTTTCGAATGAAATGGAAACATTCAAAACTTGTTTGGAATGAAATCGAACCATTCATAACTTCTTTGGAATTAAATGGAAACATTCACAACTTGTTTTGAATGAAATTGAAACATTCAGAACTTGTTTGGCTTAAAATGCAAACATTTGCAACTTCTTTGGACAGAAATGGAAACATTCATAACTAGTTTGGAATGAATGGAGATATTCACAACTAGTTTTCAATGAGTCGAAACATTCACAACTTGCTTGGAATGAAATGGAAACATTCACAGCTAGTTTGGAATGAATGGAAACATTCACAACTTGTTTGGAATGAAATGGAAACATTCACAATTTTATTTGGAATAAATCAAAATATGCATACCTTGTTTGGAATGAAATAGAAACATTCACAACTCGTTTATAATGAAATGGAAACATTCACAACTTGTTTATAATGAAATGGAAACATTCACAAATTGTTTGGAATGAAATCGAAACAATCACAACCTGTTTGGAATGAAATGGGAACATTCTCAACTAGTTTGGAATGAATGGAAACACTTACAACTTGTTTGGAATGATATGGAACATTCATAGCTCATTTGGAATGAAATTGGTACATTCACAACTCGTTAGGAATGAAATTGGAACATTTACAACTTGTTTTAAACGAAATGCAAACATTCACAAGTTGTTTGGAATGAAATGGAAACATTCACAACTTGTTTGGAATAAAATACAAACATTCAAAACTTGTTTGGAATGAAACGAAAACATTCACCACTTGTTTGGAATGAAATGCAAACATTCACAACTAGTTTGGAATGAATTGATATATTCACAACTAGTTTTGAATGAATCGAAACATTCACAACTTGTTTGGAATGAAATGGAAGCATTCACAACCAGTTTGTAATGAAGGGAAACATTCACAACTTGTTTGTAATGAAGTGGAAACTTTCACAACTTGTGTCGAATGAAATGGATACATCCAAAACTTGTTTGGAATGAAATCGAAAGATGCACACCTTGTTTGGAATTAAATGGAAACATTCACATCTTGTTTGGAATAAAATCAAAACATTCATAACTTGTTTGGAATGAAGTGGGAACATTCACAACTAGTGTGGAATGAAGTGGGAACATTCACAACTAGTTTGGAATGAATGGGAACAATCACAACTTGTTTGGAATGAATGGAAACACTAACAACTTGTTTGAAATGACAAAGAACATTCACAACTCGGTTGGAATGAAATTGGAACATTAGAACATTCACAACTCGTTTGGAATGAAATTAGAACATTCACAACTCATTTGGAGTGAAATTGGAACACTCACAACTTATTTGGAGTGAAATGGAAACATTCACAACTTGTTTGGAATGAAATGGAATCGTTCACAACTTCTTTGGAATGAAATGGAAACACTCACAACTTGTTTGGAATGAAATGGAAACATTCACAACTAGTTTGGAATGAATTGGAAACATGCACAACTTGTTTGGAATGAAATGGAAACATTCACAACTTGTTTGGGATGAAATGGAAACATTCACCACTTGTTTGGAATGAAATCAAAATATTCACAACTTGTTTGGAATGAAATGGGAACACTCACAACTAGTTTTGAATGAATGGAATCATTCACAACTTGTTTGGAACGAAATGGAAACATTCACAACCTGTTTGGAATGAATGGAAACATTCACAAGTTGTTTTAAATAAAATGGAAGCTGATGCAAACCATAATGGTATAAAGACCATGAAATGCGCCCAAGATGTTATTCAACCTCCACAAGAAATCATAAAGACTGGATTTGAAGACCCGCACACCTAATCAACCTATGACTAGAAATGAGAAGTATAAGAACACCAAGAACACAAGCATACTTGTGCACCAAGGTAGTACACAAAGAACCAAAGAGAAATTCTCTCCAAAGTAGCAATATTATTTTGTGTGAAGGCTGTGTTTTACATCCAGAATATGTGCCTATTTATAGGCCTAAACTAGGATAAAAGACTCAGCAAAATTCATAGCCCAAGTCACCTAGGAAACCTAGTTACAAAGGACTCAAGAAAACCTAGTCAAACTAGGATTCCTACACCCTTTTAACACATGTTTAAGGTGTGCAACGAATTCCATTTATCCTAAGTGACCTGAATCACTTCCATGGCCTAAATAACATCCTAAATAATGTAAATAAATAGGAAAATAAAATAAAATACGTTACAACACAAGGTTGGCCATAAAAACCCCAAAATAGTCTTCTCGGGTGGTTCTTGCTTGTGTCTTCAAATTCAAGATGAAACTCGACCCCAACATAGTTTCTCAAAATGAAAAGTATGAAACTTGTAGATCTCTTTCTTAGCTTCGAAACAACACCTGAATCACACAAAATGGACATCTAAAGCCAAAGATATGCCCAAAATACCGCAACTGCTTTTGAACCAGCAATGACTCACAAATCGCGACTTTGAAGCTATATTGGACCCCCTTAACGTTCAAACTGGGTTTCGTGGTATGCATATGATTTATAGCTCCAGATGTGAGCTTTCCAATGAATTAAGAATTACTCAATTATGATCTTTTTAGCTTAAGATATGATTTTTCTTCCACAACATCGCCAATCAGTCAAAATGCAAGCTTGGCCATCATCTACATATGATTCCTTGCATGTTCCAGCAGCTCCTTGCGAAATACCAAGACCATTATCCATGAAAAGGCTTGAGACAAAAGCTTGAAGTGTACTAGTGAGCTCCTTAGCCTTCTTCCTTGTCAATGGTCCACTAGTTATCTTCAATCATTCCTTGCCATCCTTTGTTGTACCTTCTTTGATCGTATCAGCTCCACCCTCCTTAGAAGGATTCATCATCGAATCAAAACCTGCATTAGAAAATGCAATTGAATCAATAAAAATGAAATAATCAACACATAAGCACTTACCTTTCACATAAGCACCAATAGCATGGAATGCCTGTGTATGGAGCTTTAATCTTGTGAAAAACCTGAACCAATATCCAAAAGCAATGTTAATTTTCATATTTCTCGGTTCAAAAACAAAGTTAGAAGCAATTAGCACAAAAAATCTGAAATTTTGCACAGTTTTCATCTTAACTCTAGGCATCACTTTCATTGCCTTTTCCATCTCAAAAACATTATTCCCAAAACTAGGAAAGGTGTTGGAATAATTTACCTTAGGGATACTGTATGCACTCAAAACAAATTTACCTAAACTCACACAAGTGTCAAGGTTATAAAAAGCACATGTTATGCATGTCAAGACAATAGTTTGCATCGGCCATTCAAATAAACAAGAATTGAACACAATGTGGTCGAAACTAATAACCAAACTAGGACGCATGAATTTCACAAAAATCCTAAGCATTTTAAATGAAACAAGATTGGAGTAGATAGGATTAAGTGAAACCAATTTAGTGGCAAACTTATTTTTGCATGTATATGCACGACAATGCATGAAATTTGTGAATGAAATGTGACACAAAACAAAGGATTGAACATATCTCCTTAAAAGGCTAAATTTAAAACCAAAATTTTCACTTAAAATAAAAACTTTTAGGTTTGGACATAAAGCAAAATAATCAATGCTCAAAAGTTTGTGTAATGCATGTGTCAAGGTAAAGAAATGCTTGCTGGAAATTAAAGATTGACTCACAAAAATGGGCTGAATGTGAATGGCAATCAAAGAAGCAGATTTAACTTTAGGCAAAACAAAACAATGTGACATGGATGCAAAGCAAACAAAATCAAAAACCAAAGACACCAAAACAAATTTTTCTCTAGAGAAACTCATGGAATTCAAAAGATGATTTGACAAAACCAAAGAATTAGAAGGCTTAAAACCATATTTTGCCAAATTTCATGCTTACTTCCTTCTCTTAATCTTATTTCATGAAAACCATTCTTCAAAATAACATTGCAAGCAAACACACATTGTTTGAGATTTTCATGCAAAACTACATCAAATCTAGGTGTTAGGAAGAACTACATTACAGTGGTTGGACTTAGTCTCTGAGTACCTTCTTTTGGTGTAGGAACCACAAAATTTTCACCTTTACACTCAATGGCTTCAGGTGGAGTTGCATTAATTTCATCCCTTTGAACCATAGGATAAGAAACAATCTTAGGCAAACTTTTGCATACGAAATCACTTGGACTCACCTCAAATTGTTCCTTCTCAACCTCCTTTGTTGGTTTGATGCATGGGACATGACTTGGAATATTGGGAACACCAATTTCTTTAATGGGCAGCAACACACTTGATTCTTGAAGTTCATATTCACTTAATTCCTGAAAAGAAGACAACACAACACTAGACGAAGACACCATTATGTTGTTAGGTTTCAGGAGCCAAACAACACAGCGGAATTTAACCGAAACACTCCAGGATCCAAACGAAACTAGATAAACCGGGTGTTCAAAAATTTTCATACCTAATTTTTGGTTGAGATCTCTCACTCAACTGTAGAGTCGAATCACAAAACCTAAACAGTTGACGTGTTCAAGCTCTCTATGGTATCCACACGAGCCTCTCAGGATCACCACGCTTCCACCACGTCCCGGCAGATGATTTCTCTTACGCTCATAGTGCTAGCTTGCGTCCTCCAAGGAATTGCAAGAGAAGAGTGCGGTTGTCCTTTCTGGGAGGCTAGGGCAAGGAGAGCTATGAATTTCTCACTAAAAGTTGTATTTATAGTGAGACTCAACTTCCAGGCCTAATGGGTTTCAAAGCCCTAGTCCAATTAGGCTTTAATTTCGGGCTTAATAACAGCTCAACTATTGGGCTCATTATTAATACGAAATTATTGTGAAACCAAAACCTAAATTATTAGCCCATGCACTCTAATGATCCAAATAGCTCTATGTTTGTGACCCAATAGGCTTTTACCACATTGGCAATGATCATAAATCACATTTATGATCATAAGCAATGAGCGGTGTTTAGCAACACATCATTGCTACCCAAGGGACAAGATTGTCGGTGATTCGACTAAACCTTTATGATCATTACTGATATATGACATTGTCCTTTTGTCCAAGATATCAAGACTAAGCACGAGACATGGAATGTGTCACTCTTGTATAGCTCAATCTTTGGTTTCTTGATTACCGAGTAGACCAACTTAAACTGATGACATTGATATCGTATATCAACTCATCCGAGCATGGCCATGCATTTTTTTAAGTTTTACTCTATCAAGGGGCCCGAAAATATCACTCCCGTTACATAGGAGGGACAAATCCCATCTTGATCATACAAATCCCTCCACATGATATGTGACATACCCAATGACCTCCTTCAAGTTCACTTAGTTACGAGCAACAAAAGAAAGTATCAAAGTATGTGACTCACATGTAGGGAACCTTGATGATCTTAGGTCGAAGGACTACATATACCATGATCACTATGAGAATCACTTATGACATTCATATAATGATCCATGTAGTGTTCTCATGGTGGGTCGGTCCAGTATACAAGTTCTCTAACTTGTACCCATATGTAGACTACATATCTCATATTACTCTTCACATATGCTAGTCATTATGTATTATTGCAACCCACTCCACAATAATACTAGACCAGGGACATTTGAGAATATCATTATTCTAGGGTTAAAATTATGTTTATTACGTTACGCAGAAATAGAACAACAAACATAATTACTAGATTAATGCCTTAATAAAATATCATGACTTAATGCGCAAAAAAATACAATAATCTCATGATTGGCTTTTGGGCACAACACTAACAATCTCCCACTTGCACTAAATTCAATCATCCATGTATCTAATACCGATGGACCTAGAATGGCTATCATGCTATTTGGACCACCAAAATGGGCTTAGCCTTCTTAAGGTTTTGCTCAGCAGTTCTCAACATGTTGAGCAGTTCAGGGAGGGACTTGTCAAGGTCATTCATGTTATAGTTCATGACGAACTGACTATAGCTTTCAGGCAATGATTGCAAGACTACATTAACAGCCAACTCTTTCTAAAGAGCAAATCCCAAACTCTCAAGATTCTCAATGTACCCAATCATCTTGAGCAAATGAGGACCCACAGGACTTCCCTTAGACATTTTGCACTGAAACAAAGCCTTAGAGATCTCAAACCTCTCATGCCTAGCTTGCTCTTGGAAAAGCATTTTGAGATGTTCAATCATATCGAACATGATGGCTTTCGGCATCATCGTTGTGTGACATGGTAAGCCTGGAGCAGGCATTTGCGACAGGAGAACGCCTGGATGAAGAACCTCCAGTGGGAGAAGGACTGCAAGGATTGAAAAAGACGGAGGTCAGGAGGTCCTCGGAGTGTTTTTCCGAGGGAGGAGCCTCCGACGCCCAAGTTAGTACCAACGATAAGTAAGGAGTAGAGAGGTTTTCCCTTGGAAAGTCCGATCCCCTTACCTGTGGCATTTCCTGAATATTTATAGGGAGGTGAACAGGAGAAGTTCGTTTGCCATAGCCTGCCCAGATCATGACACGTGTTCGGTCAAATGCGATCCATACCTTCGGGGAGTGGGAGAGCATCTACTCGACCACAGGCCGCCTAGCTAGGAGCCTAGGTCGTATGAGGGCGGTGTGTCAGAACGTGTCTGAGGGTGGTGTGTCAGCGGCTATACAAGTACGGTGTGTCAAAGACTCCTCAGTTGTTTCGTAGTACATCTATGTGGCCTTTTCGGTGGACCAAGCTCATTCAAGGTACAGAGCTCATTCGGGAAGGTGAGTTCCTCTTAGGGGGGTCCCCTATTTATATGAGGCACCTTCATTTGGACTCTCCCGAAGTTAGGCTTCGGTACCGGATGTGGCACTTTTGTTAGCACGCCCCGAGGGTGGTCCAAAGAGTATACGGAGGTGGTTTTGGCCGTGTGAGATCAGCACGAAGTCGCCTTCGAGAAAAACGGTGACTCCTTCTGACTGAACTTGGCCCCGTAGGTTTCCTGAGCGGTAGCACCTATCTAGCTTATCCGAGGGTAGTGCGGCCCTCTCTTCACCAAGGTATTGTCACCTTTATCTATACCGGAAGTCGCATGCTAATGTAAGGTTCTTTTGGGGCGATAGCCCTTTGGCTATCACATGCCCCCCTTTCAAAAATCCGAAGATGTTCCTTTGGTTTGGGGAGTTCCGGAAACCTTTCTTGGGGCAAGTGATGCTTAGCGTTGTTGCCATGATTGGCTTCCACCTAGAGTCTCCTCCTCCCCAGGATCGAACTTATGGCGGACTAAGGCGCCCTATCGAGGTACTTTCCTCGGTGTTCAAGTGGCATCCCTAGCTTTTCTCCCGAGGTTGTTGTCTGGAGCACGTACTTACACTAACTTTTCTGTCAGTGAACCGTTTCACCTTCCCTTACACACGGGTGCATTGCCTCGGGCAGGGTTATATAGGTCTACCAGTTGTCAGGGCCATGCCCTCGTTTCTCGCGATGGCTTATGCGTGGCAGCTAGTGAGTGGCAGACGGTTATGTCGGTTACATTAATTTCGTCTCTTCGACTTTGAGGAACAATAATGACGACGTTTCGCCTGCCCCCTTCGGCCTATATAAACCCCTTTTGCCCTAGTCTTTCATCCTCCTTTCCTTTGCTCTCATTTGCTCCAGAATTCTCTATTGTCTTTTTCTTCTTCCAGCAGCGGTTTTAGCGACGGAGCGATTTCTGGCAACTTTTACGATGGCATTCAGGAATCCTGATTTTCGCAAGGCTTTCGGTGGGTTTCTCTTTTCTTTTCCAAAGTTCTTCCCTCCTTCCGAAGTCTTGTTTTTTCTTTCTTTAGTTTCCCCGAGGTTAGCTCCCTTCTTCTTGAGAAATGTCAAACACTACTCCTCTGATGTACGTCCATCCTATTCTCGAGAGTTTTCTCCCCCTCGAGTCTCATCCATGTTGTACTACTTCAGAGAAAATGACGAAGTGGTTGGCAAAATTCTACCTTCCTACTTACGCCGCCCTGAGATTACCATCTTCGGTCACGTACGGCTACATGGCTCATTTTGACGAGATTACTGTCTACAGAGCCCAATTGAAGGCCGGTCTTCGGTATCCCCCGCTGCGCTTGGTGTGCAAGTTCTGCAGGTTCCACGGTATTCCGTGAACCAGCTCCCTCTAAACTCTTACTCTTACTTTAACGCCTTTCTTTGCATGTGTGGGGTCTTTAACATAAGACCCCATTTCCTTTTCTTCATGCAATATTATAAACTCCACCCGCTCTCGAAGGGTGGCTTCTACTTCCTGCTTCCCCGAGGGTCCGGGAATTAGAAATTTACTTTTACCTTCGGGACGAAGGACAGCTAGCGAGAGTGGCAGAAAAAGTTCTTCTTTCTGTTTGTTCCCGAAAGGTGGAGCTACATCCCGACCAGATGGGACTCAGGGTGCTAAAGATAGATGTTGTTGACCCTTGGAAGCTGTTGACCTCGGGGTTGGCCGCTGAATTTGATGAGTTCGACAGTCACTTTCGGGCGGTTGTGGATTAGGACCTCGAGGTCCCTCCACGTTCCTTGTACCCCTTCCCTATTAAGTGGGACCTCATGACCGAAGAGGTCCTTCGGGAGTTGGGGGTGGTCCACGAGCACAAGTTTGATTTAAACCTGCCCATACATGTTCTCCCGGGGAAGAAAGCATGGTTGGTGATGCTTCTTCGGTGCGAGATCTCGTACGAGGCTTTTGCCAAGAGTAAGTTATCTTCCAGGTTTTGCTCATATGTGTTCCTTTTGGACTTACACTGATGTTTTTTCTTTTTGCAAAGATGGGAGATCAATTTGCTGAATTTTACAAGTCCCTTTTTCTCGGTCAAGCCGAGAAGGGGGAGCAGACTCGGAGGAAGGCACCTGTTAAGAGGAAGAAGACTAGCGGGAGCCATCCAAGGCAAAGAAAGCCAAGGCGGAAGTCCTTCTTCCTCCCCTTGAAGATATTGTCGAAGTGCAGGACCAGTCGCCTTCCCGGTTTCCTGCGCACGTGGATCCACCTTCGGATCCTGCCACCCTTGAAATGGCTCTGAGTCTGGATACAGTTGCTGAGACTTCGGTTGGCGGGACTTCGGCTCAAGAGCTCGAAGAGAGCAAGAGAAGAAAAGGCAAGCACATTCCCGACAAAGTCCATAAAGTGGGTGAGACAGAGGACGCCGTTACCGAGGTTCCACCAGGTTCATTCCTTAGCCATTTGTCTATGAAACTTAGTGTTTTTTATATCTATGATCTTATAGATAGATGGCTAAGGGACAACATACTGATGAAACTTTGGCGTGATCTTGCAGGGGAGGTGACGCCTGCTCCCTGGATGGAAGCTCATGCCCGGAAGAGGGCCCTTCGGGATGGCCATATCCCGAAGGACAAGGTGCTGAGGGAGCCCTTCTGGACTTTCACGGAGGACATGAACTTGTTCTCTGAGGACAGCCAGTTGATGGCTCCCCAAATGGTGAGGGGCGTACTGACGAATGCCACCTTTGATTCGTTCCTCACCGAATGCCCAAACGATGAGATCCTCGTAGCGAGGATGAGCGAACACACTGCCCAGGTAAATTTCTTCTCTTTTTCCTTGGGACTTAGAAAATTTTCTTTTGACCTTTACTCAAGACTTTCCTCTCTGTAGGGCCTGGCATACAGTGGATACTTTCGAGCTTTGGCGGCAAAACAGACTGAGGCTCGTTCTTGGTACAAAAATTCTCTAGGGCGGGCGAAGGAGTTCTGCACCAAATACATCCTCAAGTGCGGCAAAATGAGCAAAATTGTGAATAAGGACATGGAGAGTCTGCGGACCGAGCTTTGGGGGAGCAAGAAGGAGCTCCTTCTTGACTATTCAGCCATGGTTGAAGACCTTGGCGCAAAGTGTGCTGTTCTCTCTTCAGAGAATGAAGCCCTTGGGAAGGAAAAGGCAGAAGATGCTGAGAACCTTGCGAAGGCGCTTACTTTGAACGCTGATCTCCAAGCTAAGGTCAATTCGTTAAAGAATGAGGCCAAGAAAAAGAAGAAAAAGAAGCTCGAGAGGGAGGTTACTGAGCTTACCGCCGAGCTGTCAACTTTGAGTTCCGAGAAGGACCAATCCGACCAAATAACGAAGGTGTCTTTTCAAGATGGTTTCTGTTTGGCGCGGCATCAAGTCCTTTCTCGACACCCCAAACTCGACCTCTCTTTTCTGGCCGCTTTGGATTTTCCTAAAGAGCCAGGTGGACGTGGTCGAAGATGGAGTTCCTCAACCTTCCTCTTATTGTGCCGATGCCTTCGGATGCTTCTGCCCAAGAAAAATATACCAATACCAAGGAGGTCCTGGACGCTCCGGCTCAATACGCTTTTTGTTCTTTCTTTTTCTTGCAATCTTGGTCCCTTGTAACGTTGCCTCAGATTTTATGAATGAAATTTTTTTCCTAAGTTCCCATTCTTTGCTTCGATCATGACTCTTCAGAATTTTATATAATTCTGCACGCATATTTTCGGCGAACATCCATGTCAGTGATCATGCCTTCGGGAATCGTTGTACTGTTTTTCCTTTGGCGAGATCTTCCCAATATGAAGGCTATTTTAATTTTTCAAAAATATTTCACCGAGTTTTAGGCTTTGCTAAGGAACTAGCACCTTCGGAAATAAGTAAATGTGCTAGAAACTTAATTTAGCAATGTGGCCATATTTGGTTTATAAACCACGTTTTTACTGGTGATTTCGGGGAAGAGTAACCACAAGCTTTTCTTGGAAAAAATGACTAAGTGTAGAATTTTTTTAGAGAATCTGAATCCCAAGTGTTTTTCAACTCTACTCCCTCTGCATCGCCTAATTTGTAAACTCCTGGGCGGACTTCATCGGGGACCAATAAGGTCCTCCCCAATTTGCCCGGAATACCACATCTGATGACCTTTGTGGGCCAAATTTAGCCTTTCGTAGGATGAGGCCCCTCTTCTTGATTTCTTTTTTCTTTACACGTAGGTTAGTATCACCGGCTACTCTTTGTTGGAAAACTTTCCTTCTGAGTTCGGCCACTTCACGATGTTCTTCGGCGAGGTCCAGTTTTGCCCTCAAGCCAAGGTTATTTCCTCCTTCGTCGTACACCCGTACTCTTACTGAAGGCTGTATGACTTCGATGGGGATAATAGCCTCTGTTCCAAATACAAGAGAGAAAGAAGTTTCTCCTGTGGCCCTTCGGGGGGTTGTGCGGTAGCTCCATAGTACACTTGGGAGCTCCCCTGGCCATTTCCCCATTGCTTCTTTTAGCCTTTTCTTCAAGCCATCCTTTATTGTCCTATTGGATCCCTTGACTTGTCCATTACTTTGAGGGTGGGCTATCGGGGCGAAATGTAGCTTTATGCTGAGGTTAGCCATGAATTCTCGGAACCCTCTATCGGTAAATTGTGTACCATTGTCGACCACTATTACTCTTGGTATGCCAAATTGGCATATGATGTTTTTCCAAATGAACTTTTGGGTATCCTTCACCGAGATCGATGCCAAAGGCTCTACCTCAATCCATTTAGTGAAGTAATCTACTGCAACTATGCAGAACCTCACCCCGCCGGGGGCAGTTGGGAGAGGTCCAATGAGGTCAATAGCCCAGACGGCGAAGGGGCAAGGGTAATTTGCCGAAGTTAATTTCTCTGAGGGTAGCTTCTGGATGTTGGTGTTCCTTTGGCAGTTGTCACATTTTCAGACAAATTGCCTTGCATCCTTTCTTAGGGTAGGCCAAAAGTAACCTTGGCGAAGTATTACTATAGCGAGGGCGTCTGTTCCTATGTGAGAACCACAGGCGCCCTCATGAACTTCTTCGAGGACTGTTCTGACATCCTTTTCGCTTATGCACCTCTGCAAGGGACTGCATACCCTTGTCTATATAGTTCATCCCCAATGAGTAAGTGTTTCCTGAAGCACTTTTGTACCTTTGCGGCCTCGGTAGGGTGTTTGGGGAGTTCCGAAGTTGCCAGGTATTTTTTGATGGAATCTTGCCATCCTTCTTCCAAGGTTGTTATGCACATTAACTCCGTGCTAGGTTGTTTTAGCACCGCGGTGGGTTCCTTGGATTTGGCCAAGGTATCGGCTTGAGAGTTATCTCTTCGAGGCACGTTTTCTATTTGTACCGAGTCAAACTCCTTAACGAGCTTCTTGACGAGGTCATGGTATTTTGCCAAGGTTGGATCCTTTCCAGCGTAATCTCCTTTCATTTCCTGGACTACTAGCCGCGAGTCGCTGTGGGCTTTAAGGTTCTTTACATCGACTCTTCTGGCCAGTTTTAGTCCTGCTATGAGGGCTTCATATTCGACTATGTTATTGGTGACATCAAAATCGAATTTGATGGCTTTGGTGGCTTCCATGCCTTTGGGCCCCCGAAGAACCAATAGGCTCCTACGACATTGGCAATGATCATAAATCACATTTATGATCATAAGCAATGAGCGGTGTCTAGCAACACATCATTACTACTCAAGTGACAAGATTGTCGGTGATTCGACTAAACCTTTATGATCATCATCGATATATGCCATTGTCCCTTTGTCCAAGATATCAAGACTAAGCACGAGACATGGAATGTGTCATTCTCATATAGCCCAATCTTTGGTTTCTTGATTTCCGAGTAGACCAAGTTAAACTGATGACCTTGATATCATATATCAACTCATTCGAGCATGGCCATGCATTTTTCTATGTCTCACCCTATCAAGGGGCCCAAAGATATCACTCCCGTTACATAGGAGGGACAAATCCCATCTTGATCATACAAATCCCTCTGCATGATATGCGACATACCCAATGACCTCCTTCAAGTTCACTCAGTTACGAGCAACAAAGGAAAGTATCAAAGTATGTGACTCACATGTAGGGAACCTTGATGACCTTAGGTCGAAGGACTACATATACCATGCTCACTATGAGAATCACTTATGACACTCATATAATGAGCCATGTAGTGTTCTCATGGTGGGTCGGTCTAGTATACAAGTTTTCCAACTTGTACCCATATGTAGATTACATATCTCATATTAGTCTCCACATATGCTAGTCATTATGTATTATTGCATCCCGTTCCACAATAATACTAGACCAGGGACGTTTAAGAATATCATCATTCTAGGGTTACAATTATGTTTATTACATTACGCAGAAATAGAACAACAAACATAATTGCTGGATTAATGCTTTAATAAAATATCATGACTCAATGTGCAAAAAATACAATCATCTTATGATTGGCTTTTGGGCACAATACTAACAAAATCATGGCTGCATCAAGTTCAAATTCACTACACACCTTAAAAATGTGTTAAAAAGGTGTAGTAATCCTAGTTTGACTAGCTTTTCTTGAGTCCTTTGTAACTAGGTTTCCTAGGTGACTTGGGCTGTGAATTTTGCTGATTTTTTCCCTAGTTTAGGCCTATAAATAGGCACATATTCTGGTTGTAAAACAACAGCCTTGGCATGAAATAACATTGCTACTTTGGAGAGAATTTCTCTTTAGTTTTTGTGGACTACCTTGGTGCACAAGTGTGCTTGTGTTCTTGGTGTTCTTATACTTCCCGTTTCTAGTCACAGGTTGATTAGGGGTGGGGGTCTTCAAATCTAGTCTCTTTGATGTCCTATGGAGCTTGCAAAACATCTTCGGTGCGTTTCATGGTCTTTAGACCATCGGGGTTCGCATCAGAAATGGAAACATTCACAACTTGTTTGGAATAAAGTGAAACAATCACAACATGTTTGGAATGACGTGGAAACAATCATAACTTGTTTGGAATAAAATTGAAAGATTCACAACTTGTTTGGAATGAAATAGGAACATTCTAAACTAGTTTGGAATGAATAGAAACACTCACAACTTGTTTAGAATGAAAATGAAACAATCACAGCTTGTTTCGAATGAAATGGAAACATTCACAACTTGTCTGGAATGAATCAAAACATTCACAACTTGTTTGGAATGAATCGAAACATTCACAACCTGTTTGGAATGAAATAGGAACATTCACAACCAGTTTTGAATGAATGGAAACTTTTAGAACTTGTTTGGAATGAAATAGAAACATTCACAACTTGTTTTGAATGAAATGGAAACATTCACAACTCGCTTGGAATAAAATCGAAACATTCACAACTTGTTTAGAGTGAATCAAAACATTCACAACTTGTTTTGAATGAATCATAACATTCACAACTTGTTTGGAATGAAATGTAAACATTCACAACTAGTCTGGAAACATTCATAACTTGTTTGGAATGAAATGGAAATATTCACAACTTGTTTCAAATAAAATGGAAACATTCACAACTTGCTTGGAATGAAATTGAAATATGCCCACCTTGTTTGGAATGAAATGGAAACATTCACAACTTGTTTGGAATGAAGTGAAAACATTCACAACTTGCTTGGAATGAAATTGAAACATTCACAACTTGCTAGGAATGAAATGGGAACATTTACAACTAGTTTGTAGTGAATGGAAACATTCACAACTTATTTCGAATGAATGTAAACACTTACAACTTGCTTGGAATGACATGCAACATTCATAACTCATTTGGATTGAAATTAGAACATTCACAACTCTTTTCAAATGAAATTGGAACATTCACAACATGCTTCAAATGAAATGGAAACATTCATAACTTGTTTGTGTTGGGTTTCGGGAGCCAAACAGCGCAGCGGAATTTAACCGAAACCCTCCAGGATCCAAGTGAAACGGGGTAAACCGGGTGTTCGAAAATTTCATACCTAATTTTCGGTTGAGATCTCTCACTCAACTGTAGAGTCGAATCACAAAACCTGAACAGTTGACGTGTTCAGGCTCTCTATGGTATNTTCACTCAGTTACGAGCAACAAAGGAAAGTATCAAAGTATGTGACTCACATGTAGGGAACCTTGCTGATCTTAGGTCGAAGGACTACATATACCATGATCACTATGAGAATCACTTATGACACTCATATAACGATCCATGAAGTGTTCTCATGGTGGGTCGGTCCAGTACACAAGTTCTCCAACTTGTACCCATATGTAGACTAGATATCTCATATTAGTCTCCACATATGCTAGTCATTATGTATTATTGCAACCCGCTCCACAATAATACTAGACTAGGGGCGTTTAAGAATATCATTATTCTAGGGTTACAGTTATGCTTATTACGTTACGCAGAAACAAAACAACAAACATAATTGCTGGATTAATGCCTCAATAAAATATCATGACTCAATGTGCAAAAATACAATCATCTCATGATTGGCTTTTTGGGCACAATACTAACAGTTTGGTATGAAATGGAAACATTAACAACCTATTTCACATGAAATGGAAACATGCACAACTTGTTTGGAATGAAATGGAAACATTCACAACTTGTTTGGAATGAAATCGAAACATTAGCAACTTGTTTGGAATGAAATAAGAACACTCACAACTAGTTTTGAACGAATGGAAACATTCACAACTTGTTTAGAATGAAATGAAAATATTCACAAGTTGTTTGGAATGAAATGGAAACATTCACAACTTGTGTGGAATCAAATGGGAACACTCACAACTAGCTTTGAGTGAATGGAAACATTCATAACTTGTTTGGATTGAAATGGAAACATTCGTAACTTGTTTGGAATGAACTGAAGACATTCATAACTTGTTTGAAATAAAGTGTAAACATTCACAACTTGTTTGGAATGAAATCAACTTTTTCACAACTAGTTTTGAATGAATGAAAACATTCACAGCTTGTTTGGAATGAAATGGAAACATTCACAACTTTTTCGGAATGAAATCGAAAGATGCACACCTTCTCTGTCATGATGTACAAACATTCACAACTTGTTTTGAATGAAATGGAAACAATCACAACTTGTTTGGAATGAAATTGAAACACTCACAACTTGTTTGCAGTGAAATAGGAACATTCACAACTAGTTTGGAATGAATGGAAACAATAACAACTTGTTTGGAATGAATGGAAACACTCACAACCTTCATGGAATGACATGCAACATTCCCAACTTGTTTGGAATAAAAGTGGAACAATAACAACTTGTTTTGAATGAAATAGAAACATTCACAACTAGTTTGGAATTAAATGGAAACATGCACAACTTGTTTGGAATGATATGGAAGCATTCACAATTTCTTTGGAATGAAACGGAAACATCCACAACTAGTTTGGAATGAAATGGAAACACGCACAAGTTGTTTGGAATGAAAGGAAAACATTCACAACTTGTTTGTAATGAAACAGAAATATTCACACCTTGTTTGGAATGAAATTCAAACGTTCACAAGTTGTTTGGAATGAAATGGGAACACTCCTAACTAATTTTGAATGAGCGGAAACATTTACAGCATGTTTAGAATGAAATGGAAATATTCACAACCTGTTTGGAATGAAATGGAAATATTCATAACCTGTTTGGAATGAAATGGGAATGTTCACAACTAGTTTGGAATGAATGGAAACATTCACAACCTATTTGGAATGAAATAGAAATGTTTAGAACTTGTTTGGAATAAAATGCAAACATTCACAGCTCCTTTGGAATGAAATGGAAACATTCACAACTAGTTTAGAATAAATAGAGATATTCACAACTAGTATTGAATGAATTAAAACATTCACAACTTGTTTGGAATGGAATGGAAACATTCATAACTTGTTTGGAGTGAATGGAAACATTCACAACTTGTTTGGAATGAAATGGAAACATTCACAACTTGTTTCGAGTGAAATAGAAACAGTCACAACTTATTTGGAATGAAATCGAAATATGAACACCTTGTTTGGAGTGGAATGGAAACATTAACAACTTTATTGGAATGAAATGGAAACATTCACAAATTGTTTGGAATGAAATAGAAACAGTCACAAATTGTTTGGAATGAAATGGAAACCTTCACAACTAGTTTAGAATGAATGAAAACATTGACAACTTGTTTGGAATGAATGGAAACACTCACAACTTGTTTGGAATGATATGAAACATTCACAACTCTTTTGGAATGAAATTGGAACATTCACAACTCTTTTGGAATGAAATTGGAACATTCACAACTCGTTTGGAATGAAATTGGAACATTCACGACTTGTTTTGAATGAAATGGAAACATTCACAACTTGTTTGGAATAAAATGGAAAGATTCACAACTTCATTGGAATGAAATGGAAACATTCACAACTAGTATGGAACGAAATTGAAACATTCAAAAATTGTTTGGAATGAAATGGGAACATTCACAATTAGATTGGAATGAATGGAAACATTCACAACTTATTTGGAATGAATTGAAACACTTAGAACTTATTTGGAATGATATGGAACATTGACAACTCGTTCGGAATAAAATTGCTACATTCACAACTTGTTTGGAGTGAATCAAAACATTCACAACTTGTTTTGAATGAATCAAAATTTTCACAACTTCCTTGGAATGAAATGGAAACATTCACAACTTTTATGAAATGAAATTGAAACATTCACAAATTGTTTGGAATGAAATGGGAACATTCACAACTAGATTAGAATGAATGGAAACATTCACAACATATTTAGAGTGAATTGAAACAATCAAAACTTGTCTGGAATGACTTCAAACAATCATAACTCGTTTCGAATGAAATTGGAACAATCATAACTTGTTTGGAGAGAATCGAAACATTCACAACTTGTTTGTAATAAATCAAAACATTAACAACCTGTTTGGAATGAAATGCAAACATCTACAAGTTTAGAAACATTCACAACTTGTTCAGAATGAAATCAAAACAGTCACAACTTGTTTCAAATGAAATGTAAATGTTTACAACTTGTTTTGAATGAAATCAAAACATTCACAACTTGTTTGGAAAGAGTCAAAACGTTCACAACTTGTCTCGAATGAATTGAAACATTCATGACTTGTTTCGAATGAAATGGGAACATTCACAACCAGCTTAGAATGAATGGGAACATTCACAACCAGTTTGGAATGAATGGAAACATTCACAACTTCTTTAGAATGAACTGGAAACATTCACAACTTGTTTCGAATGAATGGAAACACGAAGCACTTGTTTGGAATGACATGGAACATTAAAAGCCACGTTTAGAATGAAATTGTGCCATTCACAACTCGTTCGGAATGAAATTGGAACATTCACAACAAAAACTTTCACAACTTGTTGGGAATGAAATGGAAACATTCAAAACTTGTTTGGAATGAAATGGAAACATTCAAAACTTCTTTGGAATGAAATGGAAACATTCACAACTTGTTTTGAATGAAATTAAGACATTCACAACTTGTTTGGGACGAAATGGAAACATTCACAACTTCTTTCGAATGAAATGGAAACATTCACAACTTGTTTGGAATGAAAGGGAAACATTCCCAACTTGTTTCTAACGGAATGGAAACATTCAAAACTTGTTTGGAATGAATGGAAACATTCACAACTTGTTTAGAATGAAATTGAAACATTCACAACCTATTTTGAATGAATGGAAACATTCACAACTTGTTTGGAATTAATGAAAGAATTCATAAGTTGTTTTGAATAAAATGGAAACATTCAAAACTTGTTTGGAATGAAATGGAAACATTGATAACTTGTTTCAAATGAAATGAAAACATTCAGAACTCGTTGGGAATGAAATTGGAATATTGACAACTTGTTTTGAAAGAAATGGAAACATTCACAACTTGTTTCGAATGAAATGGAAACTTTCACAACTTGTTTGGATTGAAGTGGAACATTCACAACTTGTTTGGAATAAAATGGAAAGATTCACAACTTGTCTAGAATGGAATGGGAACATTCACAACTAGTTTGGAATGAATGGAAACATTTACAACTTGTTTAGAATGAAAAGCAAACATTCACAGCTTGTGTGGAACGAAATGGAAACATTCACAACTTGTCTGGAATAAAATGCAAACATTCACAACTTGTTTGGAATGAAATGGAAACATTCATAACTTGTTCGGAATGAATAGAAACATTCACAACTTGTTTGGAATAAATGGAATCACTAACAACTTGTTTGGAATGACATAGAAGATTCAAAACTCGTTTGGAATGAAATTGGGACATTGACAACTCATTTGGATTGAAATTGGAATATTCACATCTTATTTGGATTGAAATAGAAAAATTAACAACTTGTTTGGAATTAAATGGAAACATTCACAACTTATTTAGAATGAAATGGAAACATTCAAAACTTGTTCGGAATGAAATGGAAACATTAATAACTTGTTTCAAATGAAATGCAAACATTCAGAACTCGTTGGAAATCGAATTGGAATGTTGACAACTTGTTTTGAAAGGAATGAAAACTTTCACAACTTGTTTCAAATGAAATGGAAACTTTCACAACTTGTTTGGATTGAAGTGGAAACATTCACAACTTGTTTGGATTAAAATGGAAAGATTCACAACTTGTCTAGAATGAAATCGGAACATTCACAACTAGTTTCGAATGAATGCAAACATTCACAACTTGTTTGGAATGAATGGAAACATTCACAACTTGTTTGGAATGAATGGAAACACTAACAACTTGTTCGGATTGACGTAGAAGATTCAAAACTCGTTTGGAATGAAATTGGGACGTTCACAACTCATTTGTATTGAAATTGGAATATTCATAACTTATTTGGATTGAAATAGAAAAATTAACAACTTGTTTGGAATTAAATAGAAACATTCACAACTTATTTGGAATGAAATGGAAACATTCAAAACTTGTTTGGAGTGAAATGCAAACATTCACAACCTGTTTGGAATGGGTTGGAAACATGCACAACTTGTTTGGAATGCAATGGAAACATTCACAACTTGTTTGAAATGAAATAGGAACATTCAAAACTAGTTTGGAATAAATGGAAACATTCACAACTTGTTTGGAATGAAATGGAAACATTCACAACTTCTTTGAAAGGAATTGGAAACATTCACAACTTCTTTGAAATGAATTGGAAACATTCACAACTTCTTTCGAATAAAATGCAAAACGTTCACAACTGGTTTGGAATAAAGTGGAAATGTTCACAACTGGTTTGGAATGAAATGGAAACATTCAAAACTTCTTTAGAATGAAATGGAAACATTCACAACTTCTTTCGAATGAAATGCAAACGTTCACAACTGGTTTGGAATAAAATGGAAACGTTCACAACTGGTTTGGAATGGAAGGGAAACATTCACAACTAGTTTGGAATGAATAGAGATATTCACAACTAGTTTTGAATGAATTGAAACATTCACAACTTGTTTGGAGTGAAATGGAAACATTCACAAGAAGTTTGCATTGAATGGAAACATTCACAACTTGTTTGGAATGAAATTGAAACATTCACAACTTCTTTGGAATGAAATGGAAACATTCACAACTTCTTTGGAATAAAATGGAAACGTTCACAATTGGTTTGGAATAAAATGGAAACGTTCACAACTGGTTTAGAATGAAATGGAAACATTCACAACTTCTTTGGAATGAAATGGAAACATTCGCAACTTCTTTGGAATAAAATGGAAACGTTCACAACTGGTTTGGAATAAAATGGAAACGTTCACAACTGGTTTGGAATGAAATGGAAACATTCACAACTAGTTTGGAATGAATAGAGATATTCACAACTAGTTTTGAATGAATTGAAACATTCACAACTTGTTTGGAGTGAAATGGAAACATTCACAAGAAGTTTGGAATGAAATTAGGCCATTCACATCTTCTTTGGAATGAAATTGGAACACTCACAATAAAAACTTGCACAACATGTTGGGAATGAAATGGAAACATTCAAAACTTTTTTGGAATGAAATGGGAACATTCAAAACTTCTTTGGAATGAAATGGAAACATTCACAACTTATTTGGAATGAAAAGGAAACATTCCCAACTTGTTTCCAATGTAATGGAAACATTCAAAACTTGTTTGGAATGAATGGTAACATTAACAACCTGTTTCCGATAAAATTGAAACATTCACAACCTATTTTGAATGAATGGAAACATTCACAACTTGTTTGGAATGAATGGTAACATTAACAACCTGTTTCCGATAAAATTGAAACATTCACAACCTATTTTGAATGAATGGAAACATTCACAACTTGTTTGGAATTAATGAAAGAATTCATAAGTTTTTTTGAATAAAATTAAAAAATTTACAACTTGTTTGGAATGAAATGGATGTTGGGTTTCGGGAGCCAAACAATGCAGCGGAATTTAACCGAAACCCTCCAGGATCCAAGTGAAACGGGGTAAACCGGGTGTTAAAAAATTTTCATACCTAATTTTCGGTTGAGATCTCTCACTCAACTGTAGAGTCNGTCGGTCCAGTACACAAGTTCTCCAACTTGTACCCATATGTAGACTACATATCTCATATTAGTCTCCACATATGCTAGTCGTTATGTATTATTGCAACCCGCTCCACAATAATACTAGACCAGGGACGTTTAAGAATATCATTATTCTAGGGTTACAATTATGTTTATTACATTACGCAGAAACAAAACAACGAACATAATTGCTAGATTAATGCCGTAATAAAATATCATGACTTAATGTGCAAAAATACAATCATCTCATGATTGGCTTTTGGGCACAACACTAACAATGGAAACATCGATAACTTGTTTCAAATGAAATGGAAACATTCAAAACTTTTTGGAAATGAAATTGGAGTATTGACAACTTGTTTTGAAAGAAACGGAAACATTCACAAGTTGTTTTGAATGGAATGGAAACTTTCACAACTTGTTTGGAATAAAATGGAAAGATTCACAACTTGTCTGGAATGAAATGGGAACATTCACAACTAGTTTGGAATGAATGGAAACATTTACAACTTGTTTAGAATGAAATGCAAATGTTCACAACTTCTGTGGAATGAAATGGAAACATTCACAACTTGTCTGGAATAAAATGCAAACAATCACAACTTGTTTGGAATGAAATGGAAACATTCACAACTTGTTTGGAATGAAAGGAAACATTCACAACTTGTTTGGAATGAATGGAAACAGTAACAACTTGTTCGGAATGATATAGAAGCTTCAAAACTCGTTTGGAATGAAATTGGGACATTGACAACTTGTTTGGATTGAAATTGGAACATTCACCACTTATTTGGATTGAAATAGAAAAATTAACAACTTGTTTGGAATTAAATGGAAACATTCACAACTTATTTGGACTGAAATTGAAACATTCAAAACTTGTTTGGAATGAAATGGAAACATTCACAACTTGTTTAGAATGAGTTGGAAACAAGCACAACTTGTTTGGAATGAGTTGGAAACAAGCACAACTTGTTTGGAATGCAATGGAAACATTCACAACTTGTTTGGAATGAAATGGAAACATTCACAACTTCTTTGGAATGAAATGGAAACATTCACAACTTGTTTGGAATAAAATGCAAATGTTCACAACTGGTTTGGAATAAAATGGAAACGCTCACAACTGGTTTGGAATGAAATGGAAACATTCACAACTAGTTTGGAATGAATAGAGATATTCACAACTAGTTTTGAATGAATCGAAACATTCACAACTTGTTTGGAGTGAAATGGAAACTTTCACAAGAAGTTTGCATTGAATGGAAACATTCACAACTAGTGTATAATGAATGAAAACATTCACAACTTCTTTCGAATGAAATGGAAACATTCACAACTTGTTTCGACCGAAATGGAAACTTTCATAACTTGTTTGGAATGAAATTGAAAGATGCACACCTTGTTTGGAATGAAATGGATACATTCACAATGTGTTTGGAACGAATGGAAACATTCACAACTTGTTTGGAATGAATGGAAACACGAAAAACTTGTTTGGAATGACATGGAACGTTAAAGACTGCATTAGGAATGAAATTGGGACATTCACAACTCGTTTGGAATGAAATTGGAACATTCACAATAAAAACTTTCACAACTTGTTGGGAATGAAATGGAAAACATTGAAATCTTGCTTGGAATGAAATGGAAACACTCAAAACTTCATTGGAATGAAATGGAAACATTCACAACTTGTTTTGAATGAAATGGAAACATTCACAACTTGTTCTGAATGAAATTCCAAACGTTCACAACTTGTTTGGGATGAAATTCCAAACGTTCACAACTTCTGTCGAAAGAAAAGGAAACATTCACAACTTGTTTGGAATGAAAAGGAAACATTCCCAACTAGTTTGGAATGAATGGAAACATTCAAAACTTGTTTGGAATGAATGGAAACATTCACAACTTGTTTGGAATAAAATTGAAACATTCACAAGCTATTCTGAATGAATGGAAAGATTCACAACTTTTTTGGAATTAATGGAAGAATTCATAAGTTGTTTTGAATAAAATTAAAACATTCACAACCTTTTTGGAATGAAATGGAAACGTTGATAACCTGTTTCAAAAGAAATGGAAACAATCAGAACTTGTTGGAAATGAAATTGGAATATCGACAACTTGTTTTGAGAGAAATGGTAACATTCACAACTTGTTTCGAATGAAATGGAAACTTTCACAACTTGTTTGGATTGAAGTGGAAACATTCACAACTTGTTTGGAATAAAATGGAAAGATTCACAACTTGTCTGGAATGAAATGGGAACATTCACAACTAGTTTGGAATGAATGGAAACATTTACAANTTGGAATGAAATGGAAACATTCACAACTTGTTTTGAATGAAATTCCAAACGTTCACAACTTGTTTGGGATGAAATTCCAAACATTCACAACTTCTTTCGAATGAAAAGGAAACATTCACAACTTGGTTGGAATGAAAAGGAAACATTCCCAACTTGTTTCCAACGTAATGGAAACATTCAAAACTTGTTTGGAATGAATGGAAACATTCACAACTTGTTTGGAATGAAATTGAAACATTCACAAGCTATTTTGAATGAATGGAAAGATTCACAACTTTTTTGGAATTAATGAAAGAATTCATAAGTTGTTTTCAATAAAATTTAAACATTCCCTACTTTTTTGGAATGAAATAGAAACGTTGATAACTTATTTGAAAAGAAATGGAAACATTCAGAACTCATTGGAAATGAAATTGGAATATTGACAACTTGTTTTGAGAGAAATGGTAACATTCACAACTTGTTTCGAATGAAATGGAAACTTTAACAACTTGTTTGGATTAAAGTGGAAACATTCACAACTTGTTTGGAATAAAATGGAAAGATTCACAACTTGTCTGGAATGAAATGGGAACATTCACAACTAGTTTAGAATGAATGGAAACATTTACAACTTGTTTCAATAAAATTAAAACATTCACAACTTGTTTGGAATGAAATGGAACCGTTGATAACATGTTTCAAAAGAAATGGAAACATTCAGAACTCATTGGAAATGAAATTAGAATATTGACAACTTGTTTTGAGAGAAATGGAAACATTCACAACTTGTTTCGAATGAAATGGAAACTTTAACAACTTGTTTGGATTGAAGTGGAAACATTCACAACTTGTTTAGAATAAAATGGAAACATTCACAACTTGTTTAGAATAAAATGGAAACATTCACAACTTGTTGGGAATGAAATGGAAACATTGAAATCTTGTTTGGAATGAAATGGAAACATTCACAACTTCGTTGGAATGAAATGGAAACATTCACAACTTGTTTTGAATGAAATTCCAAACGTTCACAACTTGTTTGGGATGAAATTCCAAACATTCACAACTTCTTTCGAATGAAAAGGAAACATTCACAACTTGGTTGGAATGAAAAGGAAACATTCACAACTTGGTTGGATTGAAATTGGAATATTCACAACTTATTGGGATTGAAATAGAAAAATTAACAACTTGTTTGGAATTAAATGAAAACATTCACAACTTATTTGGAATGAAATGGAAACATTCAAAACTTGTTTGGAATGAAATGGAAACATTCATAACTTGTTTGGAATAAGTTGGGAACATGCACAACTTGTTTGGCATGCAATGGAAACATTCACAACTTGTTTGGAATGAAATGGGAACATTCAAAACTAGTTTGGATTAAATGGAAACATTCACAACTTCTTTGGAATGAAATGGAAACATTCACAACTTGTTTGGAATAAAATGCAAACGTTCATAACTGGTTCGGAATAAAATGGAAACATTCACAACTGGTTTGGAATGAAATGGAAACATTACCAACTAGTTTGGAATGAATAGAGATATTCACAAGTAGTTTTGAATGAATCGAAACATTTACAACTTGTTTGGAGTGAAATGGAAACATTCACTAGAAGTTTGCACTGAGTGGAAACATTCACAAATAGTGTATAATGAATGGAAACATTCACAACTTGTTTCGAATGAAATGGAAACATTCACAACTTGTTTTGAATGAAATGAAAACATTCATAACTTGTTTGGAATGAAATTGAAAGAAGCACACCTTGTTTTCAATGAAATGGAAACATTCACAACATGTTTGGAACAAATGGAAACATTCAAAACTTGTTTGGAATGAATGGAAACGCGAAAAACTTGTTTGGAATGATATGGAACATTAAAAACGACGTTTAGAATAAAATTGGGCCATTCGCAACTCGTTTGGAAAGAAATTGGAACATTCAGAATAAAAACTTTCACAACTTGTTGGGAATGAAATTGAAACATTCAAAATTTGTTTGGAATGAAATGGAAACATACAAAACTTCTTTGGAAAGAAATCAAAACATTCACAACTTGTTTTGAATGAAATGCAAACGTTCACAACTTATGTGGAATGAAATGGAAACATTCACAAGTTGTCTGGAATAAAATGCAAACATTCACAACTTGTTTGCAATGAAATGGAAGCATTCACAACTTGTTTGGAATGAATAGAAACATTCACAACTTGTTTGGAATGAATGGAAACACTAACAACTTGTTTGGAATGACATAGAAGGTTTAAAACTCGTTTCGAATGAAATTGGGACATTCACAACTTATTTGGATTGAAATAGAAAAATTAACAACTTGTTTGGAATTAAATGAAAACATTCACAACTTATTTGGAATGAAATGGAAATGTTCACAACTGGTTTGGAATGAAATGGAAACATTCCCAACTAGTTTGGAATGAATAAAGATATTCACAAGTAGTTTTGAATGAATCGAAACATTCACAAATTGTTTGGAGTGAAATGGAAACATTCACGAGAAATTTGCATTGAATGGAAACATTCATAAACTTGTGTCGAATGAAATGGAAACATTCACAACTTGTTTCGAATGAAATGAAAACATTCATAACTTTTTTGGAATGAAATTGAAAGATGCACACCTTGTTTTGAATGAAATGGAAACATTCACAACGTGTTTGGAACAAATGGAAACATTCACAACTTGTTTGGAATGAATGGAAACACGAAAAACTTGTTTGGAATGAATGGAACATTAAAAACCACGTTTGGAATGAAATTGGGCCATTCACAACTTGTTTGGAAAGAAATTGGAACATTCACAATAAAAACTTTCACAACTTGTTGGGAATGAAATGGAAATATTCAAAATTTGTTTGGAATGAAATGGAAACATTCAAAACTTCTTTGGAATGAAATCAAAACATTCACAACTTGTTTTGAATGAAATGCAAACATTCACAACTTATGTGGAATGAAATGGAAACATTCACAAGTTGTCTGGAATAAAATGCAAACATTCACAACTTGTTTGCAATGAAATGGAAGCATTCACAACTTGTTTGGAATGAATAGAAACATTCACAACTTATTTGGAATGAATGGAAACACTAACAACTTGTTTGGAATGACATAGAAGGTTTAAAACTCGTTTGGAATGAAATTGGGACATTCACAACTCGTTCGGAATGAAATTGGGACATTCACAACTCGTTTGGATTAAAATTGGAATATTCACAACTTATTTGGATTGAAATAGAAAAATTAACAACTTGTTTGGAATTAAATGAAAACATTCACAACTTATTTGGAACGAAATGGAAACATTCAAAACTTGTTTGGAATGAAATGGAAACATTCATAACTTGTTTGGAATAGGTTGGGAACATGAACAAGTTGTTTGGAATGCAATGGAAACATTCACAACTTGTTTGGAATGAAATGGGAACATTGAAAACTAGTTTGGATTAAATGGAAACATTCACAACTTCTTTGGAATGAAATGGAAACATTCACAACTTGTTTGGAATAAAATGCAAACGTTCACAACTAGTTTGGAATAAAATGGAAATGTTCACAACTGGTTTGGAATGAAATGGAAACATTCCCAACTAGTTTGGAATGAATAGAGATATTCACAAGTAGTTTTGAATGAATCGAAACATTCACAACTTGTTTGGAGTGAAATGGAAACATTCACTAGAAGTTTGCATTGAATGGAAACATTCACAA
>KK900913.1:49656-70865 GCA_000696445.1 Aquilaria agallochum
AACTTGTTTCGAATGAAATGAAAACATTCATAACTTGTTTGGAATGAAATTGAAAGATGCACACCTTGTTTTGAATGAAATGGCAACATTCACAACGTGTTTGGAACAAATGGAAACATTCACAACTTGTTTGGAGTGAATGGAAGCACGAAAAACTTGTTGGGAATGATATGGAACATTAAAAACCACGTTTGGAATGAAATTGGGCCATTCACAACTCGTTTGGAAAGAAATTGGAACATTCACAATAAAAACTTTCACAACTTGTTCGTAATCAAATGAAAATATTCAAAATTTGTTTAGAATGAAATGGAAACATTCAAAACTTCTTTGGAACGAAATCAAAACATTCACAACTTGTTTTGAATGAAATTCAAAACGTTCACAACTTGTTTAGGATGAAATGGAAACATTCACAACTTCTTTCGAATGAAATCGAAACATTCACAACTTGTTTGGAGTGAAAAGGAAACATTTCCAACTTGTTTCCAACGAAATTGAAACATTCAAAACTTGTTTGGAATGAATGGAAACACTCACAACTTGTTTGGAATGAAATTGAAACATTCACAACCTATTTTGAATGAATGGAAACATTCACAACTTGTTTCGAATTAATGAAAGAATTCATAAGTTGTTTTGAATAAAAGTAAAATATTCACAACTTGTTTGGAATGAAATGGAAACATTGATATCTTGTTTTGAAACGAAATGGAAACATTCAGAACTCGTTGGAAATGAAATTGGAATATTTACAAGTTGTTTTGAAAGAAATGGAAACATTCACAACTTGTTTCGAATGAAGTGGAAACATTCACAACTTGTTTGGATTGAAGTGGAAACATTCACAACTTGTTTGGAATAAAATGGAAAGATTCACAACTTGTCTGGAATGAAATGGAAACATTCACAACTAGTTTGGAAAGAATGGAAACATTTACAACTTGTTTAGAATGAAATGCAAACGTTCACAACTTGTGTGGAATGAAATGGAAACAATCACAACTTGTCTGGAATAAAATGTAAACATTCACAACCTGTTTGGAATGAAATGGAAACATTCACAACTTGTTTGAAATGAATGGAAGCATTCACAACTAGTTTGGAATGAATGGAAACACTAAGAACTTGTTCGGAATGACATAGAAGATTCATAACTCATTTGGAATGAAATTGGGACATTAACGACTCGTTTGGAATGAAATGGGAACATTCAAAACTAGTTTCGAATAAATGGAAAGATTCATAACTTGTTTGGAATAAGTTGGGAACATGCACAACATGTTTGGAATGCAATGGAAACATTCACAACTTGTTTGAAATGAAAAGGGAACATTCAAAACTAGTTTGGAATAAATGGAAACATTCAAAACTTCTTTGGAATGAAATGGAAACATTCACAACTTCTTTGGAATAAAATGCAAACGTTCACAACTGGTTTGGAATAAAATGGAAACGTTCACAACTGGTTTGGAATGAAATGGATACATTCGCAACTAGTTTGGAATGAATAGAGACATTTGCAAGTAGTTTTGAATGAATCGAAACATTCACAACTTGTTTGGAGTGAAATGGAAACATTCACAAGAAGTTTGCATTGAATGGAAACATTCACAACTAGTGTATAATGAATAGAAACATTCACAACTTGTTTTGAATGAAATGGAAACATTCATAACTTGTTTGGAATGAAATTGAAAGATGCACACCTTGTTTTGAATGAAATGGAAACATTCACAACGTGTTTGGAACAAATAGAAACATTCACAACTTGTTTGGAATGAATGAAAACACGAAAAACTTGTTTGGAATGACATGGAACATTAAAAACCGCATTTGGAATGAAAATTGGCCATTCACAACTCGTTTGGAATAAAATTTGAACCTTCACAATAAAAACTTTCACAACTTGTTGGGAATGAAATGGAACCATTCAAAACTTGTTTGGAATGAAATGGAAACATTCAAAACTTGTTCAGAATAAAATGGAAACATTCACAACTTGTTTTGAATGAAATTCAAAACGTTCACAACCTGTTTAGGACGTAAAGGAAACATTCACAACTTCTTTCGAATGGAATGGAAACATTCACAACTTGTTTGGAATGAAAAGAAAACATTCCCAACTTGTTTCCAACAAAATGGAAACATTCAAAAGTTTTTTGGAATGAATGGAAACATTCACAACTTGTTTGGAATGAAATTGAAACATTCACAACCTATTTTGAATGAATGGAAACATTCACAACTTGTTTCGAATTAATGAAAGAATTCATAAGTTGTTTTGAATAAAATTCAAAACATTCACAACTTGTTTGGAATGAAATGGAAACATTGATAACTTGTTTTGAAATGAAAAGGAAACATTCAGAACACGTTGGAAATGAAATTAGAATATTGACAACTTGTTTTTAAAGAAATGGAAACATTCACAACTTGTTACGAATGAAGTGGAAACTTTCACAACTTGTTTGGATTGAAGTGGAAACATTCGCAACTTGTTTGGAATAAAATGGAAAGATTCACAACTTGTCTGGAATGAAATGGAAACATTCACAACTAGTTTGGAATGAATGGAAACTTTTACAACTTGTTTAAAATGAAATGGAAACGTTCACAACTTGTGTGGAATAAAATGGAAACAATCACAACTTGTCTGGAATAAAATTTAAACATGCACAACTTGTTTGGAATGAATTGGAAACATTCACAACTTGTGTAGAATGAATGGAAACATTCACAAGTTGTTTGGAATGAATGGAAACACTAAGAACTTTTTTGGAATGACATAGAAGATTCAAAACGCATTTGGAATGAAATTCTGACATTAACGACTCATTTAGAATAAAATGGGAACATTAAAAACTAGTTTCGAATAAATGGAAAGATTCATAACTTGTTTGGAATGAAATGGAAACAATCACGACTTCTTTGGAATGAAATGGAAACATTCACAACTTGTTTGCAATAAAATCCAAACGTTCACAACTGGTTTGGAATAAAATGGAAATGTTCACAACTGGTTTGGAATGAAATGGAAACATACACAGTTAGTTTGGAATGAATAGATATATTAACAACTAGTTTGGAATCAATCGAAACATTCACAACTTGTTTGGAGTGAAATGGAAACATTCACAAGAAGTTTGCATTGAATGGAAACACTCACAAGTTGTTTCGAATGAAATGGAAACATTCACAACTTGTTTCAAATGAAATGGAAACATTCACAACTTGTTTCGCCGAAATGGAAACATTCATAACTTGTTTGGAAGGAAATTGAAAGATGCGCACCTTGTTTGTAATGAAATGGAAACATTCACAACGTATTTGGAACGAATGGAAACATTCACAACTTGTTTGGAATGAATGGAAACACGAAAAACTTGGTTGGAATCACATGGAACATTAAAAACCGCGTTTGGAATGAAATTGGGCCATTCACAACTCGTTTGGAATGAAATTGGAGCATTCACAACAAAAACTTTCACAACTTGTTGGTAATGAAATGGAAACGTTCAAAACTTGTTTCGAATGAAATGGAAACATTCAAAACTTCTTTGGAATGAAATGGAAACATTCACAACTTGTTTTGAATGAAATTCAAAACGTTCACAACTTGTTTGGGATGAACTGGAAACATTCACAACTTCTTTCGAATGAAATGGAAACATTCACAACTTGTTTGGAATGAAAAGGAAACATTCCCAACTTGTTGCCAACGAAATGAAAATATTCAAAAGTTGTTTGGAATGAATGGAAACATTCACAACTTGTTTGGAATGAAATTGAAACATTCACAACCTATTTTGAATCAATGGAAACATTCCCAACTTGTTTGGAATAAATGAAAGAATTCATAAGTTGTTTTGAATAAAACTAAAACATTCACAACTTGTTTCGAATGAAATGGAAGCATTGATAACTTGTTTCAAATGAAATGGAAACATTCAGAACTTGTTGGAAATGTAATTGGAATACTGACAACTTGTTTTGAGAGAAACGGAAACATTCACAACTTGTTTCGATTGAAATGGAAACTCTCAGAACTTGTTTGGATTGAAGTTGAAATATTCACAACTTGTTCGGAATAAAATGGAAAGATTCACAACTTGTCTGGAATGAAATGGGAACATTCACAACTAGTTTGGAATGAATTGAAACATTTACAACTCGTTTAGAGTGAAATGCAAACGTTCACAACCTATGTGGAATGAAATGGAAACAATCACAACTGTTTGGAATAAAATGCAAACATTCACAACTTGTTTCGAACGAAATGGAAACATTCACAACTTGTTTGGAATGAAATGGAAACATTCACAACTGGTTTGGAATGAAATGGGAACATTCACAACTTGTTTGGAATGAATGGAAACACTAACAACTTGTTTGGAATGACATAGAAGATTCAAAAGTCGTTTGGAATGAAATTGGGACATTCACAGCTCATTTTTAATGAAACTGGAATATTCACAACTTATTTGGTTTGAAATAGAAAAATTCACAACTAGTGTATAATGAATGCAAAACATTCACAACTTGTTTGGGATTAATGAAAGAATTCATAAGTTGTTTTGAATAAAATTAAAACATTCACAAGTTGTTTGGAATGAAATCGAAACATTGATAACTTGTTTCAAATGAAATGGAAACGTTCAGAACTCGTTGGAAATGAAATTGGAATATTGACAACTTGTTTTGAAAGAAATGGAAACATTCACAACTTGTGACGAATGAAATGGAAACCTTCACAACGTGTTTGGATAGAAGTGGAAACATTCAGAACTTGTTTGGAATAAAATGGAAATAATCACAACTTGTCTGGAATGAAATGGGAACATTCACATCTAGTTTGGATTGAATGGAAACATTTACAACTTGTTTAGAATGAAATGCAAACGTTCACAACTTGTGTGGAACGAAATGGAAACATTCACAACTTGTCTCGAATAAAATGCAAACAATCACAACCTGTTTGGAATGAACTGGAAACATTTACAACTTGTTTGGAGTGAATGAAAACATTCACAACTTGTCTGGAATAAAATGCAAGCATTCACAACTTGTTTCGAATGAAGTGGAAAAATTCACAACTTGTTCGGAATGAAATGGAAACATTCACAACTTCTTTGGAATAAATGGAAACATTCACAACTTATTTGGAATAAATGGAAACATTCACAACTTCTTTGGAATGAAATGGAAACATTCACAACTTCTTTGGAATGAAATGGAAACAGTCACAACTTGTTTGGAATAAAATGCAAACATTCACAACTGTTTGGAATAAAAGAGAAATGTTCACAACTGGTTTGGAATGAAATGTAAACATTCACAACTAGTTTGGAATGAATAGAGATATTCACAAGTAGTTTTGAATGAATCAAAACATTCACAACTTGTTTGGAGTGAAATGGAACATTCACAAGAAGTTTGCATTGAATGGATACATTCACAACTAGTGTATAATGAATGGAAACATTCACAACTTGTTTCGAATGAAATGGAAACATTCACAACTTGTTTCAAATAAAATGGAAACATTCATAACTTGTTTGGAATGAAATTCAATGATGCACATCTTGTTTGGAATGAAATGGAAACATTCACAACGTGTTTGGAACAAATGGAAACATTCGCAACTTGTTTGGAATGAATGGAAACATGAAAAACTTGTTTGGAATCACATGGAACATTAAAAACCGTGTTTTGAATGAAATTGGGCCATTCACATCTCGTTTGCAATGAAAATGGAACATTCACAATTAAAACTTTCACAACTTGTTGGGAATGAAATGGAAACATTCAAAAGTTGTTTGGAATGAAATGGAAACATTCAAAACTTCTTTGGAATGATGTGGAAACGTTCACAACTTCTTTTGAATGAAATTCAAAATGTTCACAACTTGTTTGGGATGAAATGGAAACATTCACAACTTCTTTCGAATGGAATGGAAACATTCACAACTTGTTTGGAATGAAAAGGAAACTTTCCCAACTTGTTTCCAACGAAATGGAAACATTCAAAGCTTGTTTGGAATGAATGGAAACATTCACAACTTGTTTGGAATGAAATTGAAACATTCACAACCTATTTTGAATGAATCGAAACATTCACAACTTGTTTGGAATTAGTGAAAGAATTCATAAGTTGTTTTGAATAAAATTAAAACATTTACAACTTGTTTGGAATGAAATGGAAACATTGATAACCTGTTTCAAATGAAATGGAAACATTCAGAACTCGTTCAAAATGAAATTGGAATATTGACAACCTGTTTTGAAAGAAATCGAAACATTCACAACTTGTTTCGAATGAAAAGGAAACTTTCACAACTTGTTTGGTTTGAAGTGGAAACATTCACAACTTGTTTGGAATAAAATGGAAAGATTCACAACTTGTCTGGAATGAAATGGGAACATTCACAACTAGTTTGGAATGAATGGAAACATTTACAACTTGTTTAGAATGAAATGCAAACTTTCACAACTTGTGTGGAACGAAGTGAAAACATTCACAACTTGTCTGGAAGAAAATCCAAACATTCACAACTTGTTTGGAATGAAATGGAAACATTCACAACTTGTGTGGAATGAAATGGAAACATTCACAACTTGTTTGGAAGAAAATGGAAATGTTTACAACTGGTTTGAAATGAAATGGAAACATTCACAACCAGTTTGGAATGAATAGACATATTCACAACTAGTTTTGACTGAATCGAAACATTCACAACTTCTTTGGAGTGAAATGGAAACATTCACAAGAAGTTTGCATTGAATGGAAACATTCACAACTAGTGTATAATGAATGGAAACATTCACAACTTGTTTCGAATGAAATGGAAACATTCACAACCTGTTTCGAATGAAATGGAAACATTCATAACTTGTTTGGAATGAAATTGAAAGATGCACAACTTGTTTGGAATGAAATGGAAACTTTCACAACGTGTTTGGAACGAATGGAAACATTCACAACTTGTTTAGAATGAATGGAAACATCAAAAACTTGTTTGGAATGACATGGAACATTAAAAACCACGTTAGGAATGAAATTGGGCCACTCACAACTCATTTGGAATGAAATTGGAACACTCACAATGAAAACTTTCACAACTTGTTGGGAATGAAATGGAAGCATTCAAAACTTGTTTGGAATAAAATGGAAACATTCACAACTTGTTTTGAATGAAATTCAAAACGTTCAAAACTTGTTTGGGATAAAATGGAAATATTCACAACTTGTTTTGAATGAAATGGAAACAGTCACAACTTGTTTGGAATGAAAAGGAAAGATTCCCAACTTGTTTCCAACAAAATGGAAACATTCACAACTTTTTTGGAATGAAATTGAAACATTCACAACCTATTTTGAACCAATGGATCCATTCACAACTTTTTTGGAACTAAGGAAACAATTGATAATTTGTTTTGAAGAAAATTAAAACATTCACAACTTGTTTGGAATGAAATGGAAACATTGATAACTTGTTTCAAATGAAATGGAAACACTCAGAACTCGTTGGAAATGAAATTGGAATGTTGACAACTTATTTTGAAAGAAATGGAAACATTCACAACTTGTATCAAATTAAATGAAAACTTTCAAAACTTGTTTGGATTGAAGTGGAAACATTCACAACTTGTTTGGAATAAAATGGAAAGATTCACAACTTGTCTGGAATGAAATGGGAACATTCACAACTAGTTTGGAATGAATGGAAACACTTACAACCTGTCTAGAATGAAATGCAAACGTTCATAACTTGTGTGGAATGAAATGGAAACATTCACAACTTGTCTGGAATAAAATACAAACATTCACAACTTGTTTGGAATGAAATGGAAGCACTCACAACTTGTTTGGAATGAATGGAACCATTCACAACTTGTTTGGAATGAATGGAAATGCTAAGAACTTGTTCGTAATGACATAGAAGATTCAAAACTCGTTTGGAATGAAATTGGGACATTCACAACTCGTTTGGATTGAAATTGGAATATTCACAACTTATTTGGATTTAAATAGAAAAATTAACAACTTGTTTGGAATGAAATGGAAACATTTAAAACTTGTTTGGAATGAAATGGAAACATTGACACCTTGTTTTGAATGAGTTGGAAACATGCACAACTTGTTTGGAATGCAATGGAAACATTCACAACTAGTTTGAAATGAATAGAGATATTAACAACTAGTTTTGAATGAATCGACACATTCAAATATTGTTTGGAGTGAAATGGAAACATTCACAACTAGTGTATAATGAATGGAAACATTCACAACTTGTTTCAAATGAAATGGAAACATTCACAACTTGTTTCGAATGAAATGGAAACATTCATAACTTATTTGGAATGAAATTGAAAGATGCACACCTTGTTTGGAATGAAATGGAAACTTTCACAACGTGTTTGGAACGAATGGAAACATTCACAACTTATTTAGAATTAATGGAAACATCAAAAACTTGTTTGGAATGACATGGAACATTAAAAACCACGTTACGAATGAAATTGGGCCACTCACAACTCATTTGGAATGAAATTGGAACATTCACAATGAAAACTTTGACAACTTGTTGGGAATGAAATGGAAGCATTCAAAACTTGTTTGGAATAAAATGGAAACATTCACAACTTGTTTTGAATGAAATGGAAACATTCACAACTTGTTTGGAATGAAAAGGAGAGATTCCCAACTTGTTTCCAACGAAATGGAAACATTCACAACTTTTTTGGAATGAAATTGAAACATTCACAACCTATTTTGAACCAATGGAACCATTCACAACTTGTTTGGAATTAAGGAAACAATTGATAATTTGTTTTGAATAAAATTAAAACATTCACAACTTGTTTGGAATGAAATGGAAACATTGATAACTTGTTTCAAATGAAATGGAAACACTCAGAACTCGTTGGAAATGAAATTGGAATATTGAAAACTTATTTTGAAAGAAATGGAAACATTCACAACTTGTTTCAAATTAAATGAAAACTTTCACAACTTGTTGGGATTGAAGTGGAAACATTCACAACTTGTTTGGAATAAAATGGAAAGATTCACAACTTATCTAGAATGAAATGGGAACATTCACAACTAGTTTGGAATGAATGGAAACACTTACAACTTGTCTAGAATGAAATGCAAACGTTCACACTTGTGTGGAATGAAATGGAAACATTCACAACTTGTCTGGAATAAAATACAAACATTCACAACTTGTTTGGAATGCAATGGAAGCACTCACAACTTGTTTGGAATGAATGGAACCATTCACAACTTGTTTGGAATGAATGGAAATGCTAAGAACTTGTTCGGAATGACATAGAAGATTCAAAACTCATTTGGAATGAAATTGGGACATTCACAACTCGTTTGGATTAAAATTTGAATATTCACAACTTATTTGGATTGAAATAGAAAAATTAACAACTTGTTTGGAATGAAATGGAAACATTCAAAACTTGTTTGGAATGAAATGGAAACATTGACAACTTGTTTTGAATGAGTTGGAAACGTGCACAACTTGTTTGGAATGCAATGAAAACATTCAAAACTAGTTTGAAATGAATGGAGATATTCACAACTAGTTTTGAATGAATCGAAACATTCACATCTTGTTTGGAGTGAAATGGAAACATTCACAAGAAGTTTGCATTGAATGGAAACATTAACAACTAGTGTATAATGAATGGAAACATTCACAACTTGTTTCGAATGAAATGGAAACATTCACAACTTGTTTTGAATGAAATGGAAACATTCATAACTTATTTGGAATGAAATTGAAAGATCCACACCTTGTTTGGAATGAAATGGAAACATTCACAACATGGTTGGAACGATTGGAAACATTCACAACTTGTTTGGAATGAATGGAAACACGAAAAATTTGTTTAGAATGACATGGAACATTAAAAACTGCGTTTGGAATGAAATTGGACCATTCACAACTCATTTGGAATGAAATTGGAAGATTCACAATGAAAACTTTCACAATTTGTTGGGAATGAAATGGAAACATTCAAAAGTTTTTTGGAATGAAATGGAAACATTCACAACTTGTTTTGTTTAAAATTCAAAACGTTCACAACTTGTTTGGGATGAAGTGGAAACATTCACAACTTCTTTCGAATGAAATGGAAACATTCACAACTTGTTTGGAATGAAAAGGAAACATTCCCAACTTGTTTCCAACGAAATGGAAACATTCAAAACTTGTTTGGAATGTATGGAAACATTCACAACTTGTTTTGAATTAATGAAAGAATTCATAAGTTGTTTTGAATAAAATTAAAACATTCACAACTTGTTTGGAATGAAATGGAAACATTGATAACTTGCTTCAAGTGAAATGGAAACATTCAAAACTCGTTGGAAATGAAATTGACAACTTGTTTTGAAAGAAATGGAAACATTCACAACTTGTTTCGAATGAAATGAAAACTTTCACAACTTGTTTGGATTGAAGTGGAAACATTCAGAACTTGTTTGGAATCAAATGGAAAGATTCACAACTTGTCTGGAATGAAATGGGAGCATTCACAACTAGTTTGGAATGAATGGAAACATTTACAACTTGTTTAGAATGAAATGCAAACGTTCACAACTTGTGTTGAATGAAATGGAAACTTTCACAACTTGTCTGGAATAAAATGCAAACGTTCGCAACTTGTTTGGAGTGAATGAAAACACTAACAACTTGTTCGGAATGACATAAAAGATTCAAAACTCGTTTGGAATGAAATTGGGACATTCACAACTCGTTTGGAATGAAATTGGAACATTCACAACTCGTTTGGAATGAAAATGGAATATTCACAACATATTTGGATTGAAATAGAAAAATTAACGACTTGTTTGGAACTGAATGGAAACATTCAAAACTTATTTGGAATGAAATGGAAACATTCAAAACTTGTTCGGAATGAAATGGAAACATTAACAACTTGTTTGGAATGAGTTGGAAACATGCACAACTTGTTTGGAATGCAATGGAAACATTCACAACTTGTTTGGAACGAAATGGGAACATTCAAAACTAGTTTGGAATAAATGGAAACATTCACAACTTGTTCGGAATGAAATGGAAACATTCACAACTTGTGTGGAATGAAATGGAAACATTCACAACGTGTTTGGAATAAAATGGAAATGTTCACAACGGGTTTGGAATGAAATGGAAACATTCACAACCAGTTTGGAATGAATAGAGATATTCACAACTAGTTTTGAACAAATCGAAACATTCACAACTTGTTTGGAGTGAAATGGAAACATTCACAAGAAGTTTGCATTGAATAGAAACATTGACAACTTGTGTATAATGAATGGAAACATTCACAACTTGTTTCGAATGAAATGGAAACATTCACAACTTGTTCCGAATGAAATGGTAACATTCATAACTTGTTTGGAATGAAATTGAAAGATGAACACCTTGTTTGGAATGAAATGGAAACTTTCACAACGTGTTTGGAACGAATGGAAACATTGACAACTTGTTTGGAATGAATGGAAACACGAAAAACTTGTTTGGAATGACATGGAACATTAAAAACCGCGTTAGGAATGAAATTGGGCCATTCACAACTCATTTGGAATGAAATTGGAACATTCACAATAAAAACTTTCACAACTTGTTGGGAATGAAATGGAAGCATTCAAAACCTGTTTGGAATAAAATGGAAACATTCACAACTTGTTTTGAATGAAATTGAAAACGTTCACAACTTGTTTCGGACGAAATGGAAACATTCACAACTTCTTTGGAATGAAATGGAATCATTCACAACTTTTTGGAATGAAAAGGAAACATTCCCAACTTGTTTCCAATGAAATGGGAACATTCACAACTTCTTTGGAATAACTGGAAACATTCATAACTTGTTTAGAATGAAATTGAAACATTCACAACCTATTTTGAATGAATGGAAACATTCACAACTTGTTTGGAATTAATGGAAGCATTCATAAGTTGTTTTGAATGAAATTAAAACACTAACAACTTGTTTGGAATGAAATGGAAAAATTGACAACTTGTTTCAAATGCAATGAAAACATTCACAACTCGTTGGAAATGAAATTGGAATACTAACAACTTGTTTTGAACGAAATGGAAACATTCACAACTTGTTTGGAATGAAATGAAAACTTTCACAACTTGCTTGGAATGAAGTGGAAACATTCACAACTCCTTGGAATAAATTGGAAATATTCACAACTTGTTTGGAACGAAATGGGAACATTCACAACTAGTTTGGAATCATTGGACACATTTACGACTAGTTTAGAATGAAATGAAAATGTTCACAACTTGTGTGGAATGAAATGGATACATTCAGAACCTGTCTGGAATAAAATGCAAACATTCACAACATGGTTGGAATGAAGTGGAAACATTCATAACTTGTTTGGAATGAATGGATACATTCAGAACTCGTTTGGGATGAATGGAAACACTAACAACTTGTTCGGAATGACATAGAAGATTCAAAACTAGTTCGGAATGAAATTGGGATATTCACAACTCGTTTGGAATGAAATTTGAATATTCACATCTTATTTGGATTGAAATAGAAAAATTAACAACTTGTTTCGAATTAAATGAAAACTTTCACAACTTGTTTGGAATGAAATGGAAGCATTCAAAACTTGTTTGGAATGAAATGGAAACATTCACAATTTGTTCTAAACGAAATGGAAACATTCACAACTTGTTTCGAATGAAACGGAATCATTCACAACTTGTTTGGAATAAAATGGAAACATTCAAAACTTCTTTGGAATGAAATGGAAACGTTCACAACTTGTTTTGAATGAAATTAAAACATTTATAACTTGTTTGGAACAAAATGAAAACATTTACAACTTCTTTCGAACGAAATGGAAACATTCATAACTTATTTGCAATGAAATGGAAACATCGACAAATTGCTTGGATTGAATGGCAATACTCAGAACTTGTTTGGAATTAAATGGAAACATTCACAACTTGTTTGGAGTGAATGGAAACATTCAGAACATGTTTCAAACAAAACGGAAACATTCACAACTTGTTTCGAATAAAATGAAAACATTCAAAACTTGTTTGGAATGAAATGGAAACATTCACAACTTGTTTTGAGTGAAATGGAAACATTCACAACTTGTTTGGAATGAAATGGAAACATTAACAACTTGTTTGGAATGACATGGAAACAATCACAATTTGTTTGGAATGAAAGGGAAACATTCACAACATGTTTCCAACGAAACGGAAACATTCACAACTTGTTTGGAATGAATGGAAACATTCCAACTTGTTTGGAATGAAATTGAAACATTCACAACCTGTCTTGAATGAATGGAAACATTCACAACTCATTTCGAATGAATGCAAGCATTCATAACTTGTTTTGAATGAAATTAAAACATTCACAACTTGTTTTGAATGAATTTGAAACATTGACAACTTGTTTCAAATAAACTGGAAACATTCACAACTTGTTTGGAATGAAATTGAAATCTACATAACTTGTTTGGAACGAAATGGAAACATTCACAACTTGTTTGGAATGAAATGGAAACATTCACAACTTGTTTCCAACGAAATGGAAACATTCACAACTTGTTTGGAATGAATGGAAACATTCAAACTTGTTTTGAATGAAATTGATACATTCACAGCTAATTTTGAATGAATGTAAGCATTCACAACTTGTTTAGAATGAAATGGAAACATTGACAACTTGTTTCAAATGAATTGGAAACATTCACAACTTGTTTTGAATGAAATTGAAACATTCACAACTTGTTTCAAATTTAATGGAAACATTCACAACTTGTTTGGTGAGAATGGAAACATTCACAACATGTTTGGAATGAAATTGAAACTTACACAACTTGCCTGGAATGAAATGGAAACATTCAAAACTAGTTTGGAGTGAATGGCAACATTCAGAACTTGTTTGGAATTAAATGGAGACCTTCACAACTTGTTTGGAATGAATGGAAACATTCACAACTTCTTTCAAATGAAATGGAAACATTCACAACTTATTTTTGAATGAAAGGGAAACTTTTGCAAGTTGTTTGGAATGAAGTGGAAACATTCACAACTTATTTGGAATCAAGTGGAAATATTGACAAATTGTCTGGAGTAAAATGGCAACATTCTCATCTTGTTTGGAGTGAATGGAAACATTCACAACTTGTTTGGAATGAAATGGAAACATTCACAAGTTGTTTCGAATGAATGGAAACATTCCCAACTTATTTGGAAACATTCATAACTTGTTTCGAACGAAATGGAAACATTCACAACTTGTTTGGAATAAAGTGGAAACATTCACAACTTGTTTTGAATGAAATTAAAACATTCATAACTTGTTTGGAATGAAATGGAAACATTAACAACTTGTTTGGAATGAAATGGAAACATTCACAACCTGTTTTGAATGAAATGGAAACATTGAAAACTTGTTTGGAAAGAATGGCAACATTCGGAACTTCTTTGGAATTAAATGGAAAGATTCACAACTTGTTTGGAATGAATGGAAACATTCAGAACTTGTTTGGAAACATTCACAACTTATTTGGAAACATTCACAACTTGTTTCGAATGAAATGGAAACATTCACAACTTATTTGGAATGAAGTGGAAACATTCACAACTTGTTTTGAATGAAATTAAAACATTCATAACTTGTTTGGAATGAAATGGAAACATTAACAACTTGTTTGGAATGAAATGGAAACATTCACAACTTGTTTCAAATGAAATCGGAACATTCACAACTTATTTGGAATGAAATGGAAACATTCACAACTTGTTTGGACAAAAATGGAAACATTCACAACTTCGATTGAATGAAATTAAAACACCTACAACTTGTTTGGAACGAAATGGAAACATTCACAACTTGCTTGGAACGAAGCGGAAATATTCACAACTTGTTTCGAATGAAATGGAAACATTCACACCATGTTTCCAACGAAATTGAAACATTCACAACTTGTTTGGAATGAAATTGAAACATTCACAACCTGTTTTGAATGAATGGAAACATTCACAACTTCTTTGGAATGAATGGAAGCGTTGATAACTTGTTTTCAATGAATTTAAAACATTCACAACTTGTTTGGAATGAAATGGAAACATTGACAACTTGTTTCAAATGAAATGGAAACATTCACAACTTGTTTGGAATGAAATTGAAACATTCACAACTTGTTTCAAATGAAATGAAAATATTCACAACTTGTTTGATGTGAATGGAAACATTCACAACTTGTTTGGTGTGAATGGAAACATTCACAACTTGTTTGGAATGAAATTAAAACACGCACAACTTGCCTGGAATGAAATGGAAACATTTAAAACTAGTTTGGAATGAATGGCAACATTCAGAACTTGTTTGGAATTAAATGGAAACATTGACAACTTGTTTGGAATGAATAGAAACATTCACAACTTGTTCCAAAGGAAATGGAAACATTCACAACTTGTTTGGAGTGAAATGGAGACATTGACAACTTGTTTCAAATGAAATGGAAACATTCACAACTTGTTTGGAATGAAATTGAAACATTCACAACTTGTTTGCTGTGAATGGAAACATTCACAACTTGTTTGGAATGAAATTGAAAGATACACAACTTGCCTGGAATGAAATGGAAACATTCAAAACTTGTTTGGAATGAAATGGAAACATTCACAACTTGTTCCGAATGAATGGAAACATTCCTAAAATTTTTGGAAACATTCACAACTTGTTTCAAATGAAATGGAAACATCACAACTTGTTTGGAATGAAGTGTAAACAGTCACAACTTGTTTTGAATGAAATTAAAACATTCATAACTAGTTTTGAAACAAAATGGAAACATTAACAACTTCTTTGGAAGGAAATGGAAACCTTCACAACTTGTTTCGAATCAAATGGAAACATTCACAACATTTTTGGAATGAATGGCAACATTCGGAACTTGTTTGGACTTAAATGGAAAAATTCACAACATGTTTGGAATGAATGGAAACATTCACAACTTGTTTCAAATGAAATGGATCAAATGGAAACGTTCACAACTTTTTTGGAATGAAATGAGAACATTCACAACCTGTTTGGATGGAAATGGAAACATTCACAACTTGTTTTGAATGAAATTAAAACATTCACAACTTCTTTGGAACGAAATGGAAACATTCACAACTTGTATGGAACGAATTGGAAACATTCACAACTTGTTTGGAATGGAATGGAAACATTCAGAACTTGTTTGGAATGAAACGGAAACATTCACAACTTGTTTCCAACGAAATGGAAACATTCATAACTTGTTTGGAATGAATGGAAACATTCCAACTTGTTTGGAATGAAATTGAAACATTCACAACTTGTTTTGAATGAACGGAAACATTCAAAACTTGTTTGGAATGAATTGAAGCAATCATAACTTGTTTCCAATGAAATTAAAACATTCACAACTTGTTTGGAATGAAATGGAAACATTGAAAACTTGTTTCAAATGAAATGGAAACATTCACAACTTGTTTGGAATGAAATTGAAACATTCACAACTTGTTTCAAAAGAAATGGAAATACTCACAACTTGTTTGGTGTGAATGGAAACATTCACAACTTGTTTGAAATGAAATTGAAACATTCACAACCTGTTTTGAAAGAATGGAAACATTCACAACTTGTTTGGAATGAATGGAAGCATTCATGACTTGTTTTCAATGAAATTAAAACATTCACAACTTATTTGGAATGAAATGGAAACATTGACAACTTGTTTCAAACGAAATGGAAACATTCACAACTTGTTTGGAATGAAATTGAAACATTGACAAGTTGTTTCAAACGAAATGGAAATATTCACAACTTGTTTGGTGTGAATGGAAACATTCACAACTTGTTTGGAATGAAATTCAAACACACACAACTTGCCTAGAAAGAAATGGAAACATTTAAAACTAGTTTGGAATGAATGCCAACATTCAGAACTTGTTTGGAATTAAAAGGAAACATTGACAACTTGTTTGGAATGAATAGAAACATTCACAACTTGTTTCAAATGAAAGGGAAACATTCACAACTTGTATGGAGTGAAATGGAGACATTGACAACTTGTTTCAAATAAAATGGAAACATTCACAACTTGTTTGGAATGAAATTGAAACTTTCACAACTTGTTTGCTGTGAATGGAAACATTTACAACTTGTTTGGAATGAAATTGAAAGATACACAACTTGCCTGGAATTAAATGGAAACATTCAAAACTTGTTTGGAATGAATGGCAACATTCAGAACTTGTTTGGAATTAAATGGAAACGTTCACAACTTGTTTGGAATGAATGGAAACATTCACAACTTGTTTCAAATGAAATGGAAACATTCATAACTTGTTTTGAATGAAATGGAAACTTTTACAAGTTGTTTGGAATGAAGTTGAAACATTCACAACTTATTTGGAATCAAATGGAAATATTGACAAATTGTCCGGAATGAATGGCAACATTCCCAACTTGTTTGGAATGAATGGAAACATCCACAACTTGTTTGGAATGAAATGGAAACATTCACAACTTGTTTCGAATGAATGGAAACATTCCCAACATATTTGGAAACATTCACAACTTGTTTCAAATGAAATGGAAACATCACAACTTGTTTGGAATGAAGTGTAAACATTCACAACTTGTTTTGAATGAAATTAAAACATTCATAACTGGTTTTGAACAAAATGGAAACATTAACAACTTGTTTGGAATGAAATGGAAACCCTCACAACTTGTTTCGAATGAAATGGAAACATTCACAACATGTTTGGAATGAATGCCAACATTCGGAACTTGTTTGGAATTAAATGGAAACATTCACAACATGTTTGGAATGAATGGAAACATTTACAACTTGTTTCAAATGAAATGGATCAAATGGAAACATCCACAACTTTTTTGGAATGAAATGGGAACATTCACAACTTGTTTGGACGGAAATGGAAAGATTCACAACTTGTTTTGAGTCAAATTAAAACATTCACAACATGTTTCAAATGAAATGGAAACATTCACAACTTGTATGGAACGAAATGGAAACAATCACAACTTGTTTCGAATGAAATGGAAGCATTCACAACTTGTTTCCAACGAAATGGAAACATTCACAACTTGTTTGGAATGAATGGATACCTTACAACTTGTTTGGAGTGAAATTGAAACATTCACAACCTGTTTTGAATGAATGGAAACTTTCAAAACTTGTTTGGAATGGATTGAAGCAATCATAACTTGTTTCCAATGAAATTAAAACATTCACAACTTGTTTGGAATGAAATGGAAACCCTGACAACTTGTTTCAAAAGAAATGGGAACATCCACAACTTGATTGGAATGAAATTGAAACATTCACAACTTGTTTCAAATGAAATGGAAATATTCACAACTTGTTTGGAATGAAATTGAAACATTCACAACCTGTTTTGAATGAATGCAAACATTCACAACTTGTTTGGAATGAATGGAAGCATTCATAACTTGTTTTTAACGAAATTAAAACATTTACAACTTGTTTGGAATGAAATGGAAACATTGAGAACTTGTTTCAAATGAAATGGAAACATTCACAACTTGTTTGGAATGAAATTCAAACAGACACAACTTGCCTGGATTGAAATGGAAACATTTAAAACTAGTTTGGAATGAATGGCAACTTTCAGAACTTGTTTGGAATTAAAGGGAAACATTGACAACTTGTTTGGAATGAATAGAAACATTCACAACTTGTTTCAANTGAATGGAAACATTCACAACTTGTTTGGAATGAAATGGAAACATTGAGAACTTGTTTCAAATGAAATGGAAACATTCACAACTTGTTTCGAATGAATGGAAACATTCCCAACATATTTGGAAACGTTCACAACTTGTTTGAAATGAAATGGAAACATCACAACTTGTTTGGAATGAAGTGTAAACATTCACAACTTGTTTTGAATGAAATGGAAACTTTTACAAGTTGTTTGGAATGAAGTGGAAACATTCACAACTTATTTGGAATCAAATGGAAATGTTGACAAATTGTCTGGAATGAAATGGCAACATTCCCAACTTGTTTGGAATTAATGGAAACATTCAGAACTTGTTTGGAATGAAATGGAAACATTCACAACTTGTTTCGAATGAATGGAAACATTCCCAACATATTTGGAAACGTTCACAACTTGTTTGAAATGAAATGGAAACATCACAACTTGTTTGGAATGAAGTGTAAACATTCACAACTTGTTTTGAATGAAATTAAAACATTCATAACTGATTTTGAACGAAATAGAAACATTAACAACTTGTTTGGAATGAAATGGAAACCTTCACAACTTGTTTCGAATGAAATGGAAACATTGAGAACTTGTTTCAAATGAAATGGAAAGATTTACAACTTGTTTGGAATGAAATTGAAACATTCACAACCTGTTTCAAACGAAATGGAAATATTCACAACCTGTTTGGTGTGAATGGAAACATTCACAACTTGTTTGGAATGAAATTGAAACATTCACAACCTGTTTTGAATGAATGGAAACATTCACAACATGTTTGGAATGAATGGAAGCATTCATAACTTGTTTTTAATGAAATTAAAACTTTCACAACTTGTTTGGAATGAAATGGAAACATTGAGAACTTCTTTCAAATGAAATGGAAAGATTTAGAACTTGTTTGGAATGAAATTGAAACATTCACAACTTGTTTCAAACGAAATGGAAATATTCACAACCTGTTTGGTGTGAATGGAAACATTCACAACTTGTTTGGAATGAAATTCAAACACACACAACTTGCCCGAAATGAAATGGAAACATTTAAAACTAGTTTGGAATGAATGGCAAATTTCGGAACTTGTTTGGAATTAAAGGGAAACATTGACAACTTGTTTGGAATGAATAGAAACATTCACAACTTGTTTCAAAGGAAATGGAAACATTCACAACTTGTTTGGAGTGAAATGGAGACATTGACAACTTATTTCAAATGAAAAGGAAACATTCACAACTTGTTTGGAATGAAATTGAAACTTTCACAACTTGTTTGGTGTGAATGGAAATATTCCCAACTTGTTTGGAATGAAATTGAAAGATACACAACTTGCCTTGAATGAAATGGAAACATTCAAAATTTGTTTGGAATGAATGGCAACATTCAGAACATGTTTGGAATTAAATGGAAACATTCACAACTTGTTTGGAATGAATGGAAACATTCACAACTTGTTTCAAATGAAATGGAAACATTCACAACTTGTTTCAAATGAAATGGAAACATCACAACTTGTTTGGAATGAATAGAAACATTCACAACTTGTTTCAAATGAAAACCTTTGTAAGTGTTGAACAAACCTCACTTTACCTCTGTAACTGTTCTTATTTCAAATGAAAAGGAAACATTCACAACTTGTTTGGAATGAAATTGAAACTTTCACAACTTGTTTGGTGTGAATGAAAATATTCACAACTTGTTTGGAATGAAATTGAAAGATACACAACTTGCCTTGAATGAAATGGAAACTTTTAAAATTTTTTTGGAATGAATGGCAACATTCAGAACATGTTTGGAATTAAATGGAAACATTCACAACTTGTTTGGAATGAATGGAATGTAAGTGTTGAACAAAGTTTACAAATGGAAACATTCACAACTTGTTTTGAATGAAATGGAAACTTTTACAAGTTGTTTGGAATGAAGTGGAAACATCCACAACTTATTTGGAATCAAATGGAAATGTTGACAAATTGTCTGGAATGAAATGGCAACATTCCCAACTTGTTTGGAATGAATGGAAACATTCACAACTTGTTTGGAATGAAATGGAAACATTCACAACTTGTTTCGAATGAATGGAAACATTACCAACGTATTTGGAAACGTTCACAACTTGTTTCTAATGAAATGGAAACATCACAACTTGTTTGGAATGAAGTGTAAACATTCACAACTTGTTTTCAATGAAATTAAAACATTCATAACTGGTTTTGAACGAAATAGAAACATTAACAACTTGTTTGGAATGAAATGGAAACCTTCACAACTTGTTTCAAATGAAATGGAAACATTGAGAACTTGTTTCAAATGAAATGGAAAGATTTACAACTTGTTTGGAATGAAATTGAAACATTCACAACCTGTTTTGAATGAATGGAAACATTCACAAC
>KK900913.1:72021-82694 GCA_000696445.1 Aquilaria agallochum
TGTTTGGAATGAATGGAAGCATTCATAACTTGTTTTTAATGAAATTAAAACATTCACAACTTGTTTGGAATGAAATGGAAACCTTGAGAACTTGTTTCAAATGAAATGGAAAGATTTACAGCTTGTTTGGAATGAAATTGAAACATTCACAACTTGTTTCAAACGAAATGGAAATGTTCACAACCTGTTTGGTGTGAATGGAAACATTCACAACTTGTTTGGAATGAAATTCAAACACACACAACTTGCCTGGAATGAAATGGAAACATTTAAAACTAGTTTGGAATGAATGGCAACTTTCGGAACTTGTTTGGAATTAAAGGGAAACATTGACAACTTGTTTGGAATGAATAGAAACATTCACAACTTGTTTCAAATGAAATGGAAACATTCACAACTTGTTTGGAATGAATGGAAACATTCATAACTTGTTTTTAATAAAATTAAAACATTCACAACTTGCTTGGAATGAAATGGAAGGATTGACAACTTGTTTCAATTGAAATGGAAAGATTCACAACTTCTTTGGTATGAAATTGAGACATTCACAACTTGTTTCAAACAAAATGGAAACATTCATAACTTGTTTGGTGTGAATGGAAACATTCAAAACTTGTTTAGAATGAAATTGAAACATACACAACTTGCCTGGAATGAAATGGAAACATTCACACCTAGTTTGGAATGAATGGCAACAATCAGAACTTGTTTGGAATTAAATGGAAACAATCACAACTTGTTAGGAATGAATGGAAACCTTCACAACTTGTTTCAAACGAAATGGAAACATTACAACTTGATTCGAATGAAATGGAAACATTCACAACTTGTTTTGAATAAAATTAAAATGTTCACAACTTGTTTGTAACGAAATGGAAACATTCACAACTTGTTTCAAACGAAATGGAAACATTAACAACTTGTTTCGAATGAAATGGAAACATTCACAACTTGTTTCGAATGAAATTGAAACATTCAAAACTTCTTCGGAATGAAATGGAAACATTCACAACTTGTTTTGAATCAAAATTAAAACATTTGTAACTTGTTTGGAATGAAATGGAAACATTCAGAACTTGTTTGGAAAGAAATTGGAACATTCATAACTTGTTTCGAACGAAATGGAAACATTCACTACTTGTTTGGAATGAGTCGCATCATTCAGAATTTGCTTGGAATTCAATGGAAACATTCACAACTTGTTTGGAATGAATGGAAACATTCACAACTTCTCTCAAACGAAATGGAAACATTCACAACTTGTTTCAAATGAAATGGAAAGATTCACAACTTGTTTGGAATGAAATGGAAACATTCAAAACTTGTTTGGAAAGAAATGGAAACATTCACAACTTGTTTTGAAGGAAATTAAAACATTCACAACTTGTTTGGAACGAAATGGAAACATTCACAACTTCTTTGGAATGAAATGGAAACATTCACAACTTCTTTGGAACAAAATGGAATTATTCACAACTTGTTTTGAATGAAATGGAAACAATCACAACTTGTTTCCAACAGAATGGAAACATTCACAACATGTTTGGAATGAATAGAAAAATTCCAACTTGTTTGGAATGAAATTGATACATTCACAACCTGTTCTGAATGAATGGAAACATTCACAACATGTTTGGAATGAATGGAAGCATTCATAACTTGTTTTTAATGAAATTAAAACATTCACAACTTGTTTGGAATGAAATGGAAAGATTGACAACTTGTTTCAAATGAAAAGGAAACATTCACAACTTGTTTGGAATGAAATTGAAACATTCACAACTTGTTTCAAACGAAATGGAAACATTCACAACTTGTGTTGGTGTCAGTGGAAACATTCAAAACTTGTTTAGAATGAAATTGAAACATACACAACTTGCCTGAAAAAAATGGAAACATTCACAACTAGTTTGGAATGAATGGCAACATTCAAAACTTGCTTGGAATTAAATGGAAACATTCATAATTTGTTAGGAATGAATGGAAACCTTCACAACTTGTTTCAAATGAAATCGAAACATTCACAACTTGATTCAAAAGAAATGGAAACATTCACAACTTGTTTTTGAATGAAATTAAAACATTCACAAGTTGTTTGGAATGAAATGGAAACATACACAACTTATTTGGAATGAAATGGAAACATTCACAACTTGTTTAGAATGAATGGCAACATTCAGAACTTGTTTGGAATTAAATGGAAACATTAACAACTTGTTTGGAATGAATGGAAACACTCACAACTTGTTTGGAATGAATGGAAACATTCACAACCTGTTTTAAATGAAATGGAAACATGGATAACTTGTTTAGAATGAAATGGAAACATTCACAACTTGTTTTGAGTCAAAATTAAAACATTCACAACTTTTTTTGAATCAAAATTAAAACATTCATAACTTGTTTGGAATGAAATGGAAACATTCACAACTTGCTTGGAATGAAGTGGAAGCATTCAGAACTTGTTTCGAATGAAATGGAAACATTCACAACATTCAGAACTTGTTTGGAATTAAATGGAAACATTCACAACTTGTTTGGAATGAGTGGAAACATTCACAACTTGTTTCAAACAAAATCGAAACATTCACTACTTGTTTGGAATGATTGCCAACATTCAGAAGTTGTTTGGAAATATTCACAACTTGTTTGGAATGAATGGAAACATTCACAACTTGTTTGGAATGAATGGAAACATTCACAACTTGTTTCAAATGAAATGGATCAAATGGAAACATTCACAACTTTTTTGGAATGAAATGGGAACATTCACAACTTGTTTGGCCGGAAATGGAAACATTCACAACTCATTTTGAATGAAATTAAAACATTCACAACTTGTTTGGAATGAAATGGAAACATTCACAACTTGTATGGAACGAATTGGAAACATTCACAACTTGTTTGGAATGAAATGGAAGCATTCACAACTTGTTTCCAACGAAATGGAAACATTCACAACTTGTTTGGAATGAATGGATACATTACAACTTGTTTGGAATGAAATTGAAACATTCACAACCTGTTTTGAATGAATGGAAACATTCAAAACTTCTTTGGAATGGAATGAAGCAATCACAACTTGTTTCCAATGAAATTAAAACATTCACAACTTGTTTGGAATGAAATGGAAACGTTGACAACTTGTTTCAAATGAAATGGGAACATTCACAACTTGATTGGAATGAAATTGAAACATTCAAAACTTGTTTCAAACGAAATGGAAATATTCACAACTTGTTTGGTGTGAATGGAAACATTCACAACTTGTTTGGAATGAAATTGAAATATTCACAACCTGTTTTGAATGAATGGAAACATTCACAACTTGTTTGGAATGAATGGAAGCATTCATAACTTGTTTTCAATGAAATTAAATCATTCCCAACTTGTTTGGAATGAAATGGAAACATTGAGAACTTGTTTCAAATGAAATGGAAACATTCACAACTTGTTTGGAATGAAATTGAAACATTCACAACTTGTTTCAAACGACATGGAAATATTCGCAACTTGTTTGGTGTGAATGGAAACAATCACAACTTGTTTGGAATGAAATTCAAACAGACACAAGTTGCCTGGAATGAAATGGAAACATTTAAAACTAGTTTGGAATGAATGGCAACTTTCACAACTTGTTCGAAATTAAAGGGAAACAATGACAACTTGTTTGGAATGAATTGAAACATTCACAACTTGTTTGAAACGAAATGGAAACATTCACAACTTGTTTGGAGTGAAATGGAGGCATTGACAACTTATTTCAAATGAAAAGGAAACATTCACAACTTGTTTCGAATGAAATTGAGACTTTCACAACTTGTTTGGTGTGAATGGAAATATTCGTAACTTGTTTGGAATGAAATTGAAAGATACACAACTTGCCTTGAATGAAATGGAAACTTTTAAAATTTTTTTGGAATGAATGGCAACATTCAGAACATGTTTGGAATTAAATGGAAACATTCACAACTTGTTTGGAATGAATGGAAACATTCACAACTTGTTTCAAATNAAAATTTGTTTGGAATGAATGGCAACATTCAGAACTTGTTTGGAATTAAATGGAAACATTCACAACTTGTTTGGAATGAATGGAAACATTCACAACTTGTTTCAAATGAAATGGAAACTTTTACAAGTTGTTTGGAAAGAAGTGGAAACATTCACAACTTATTTGGAATCAAATGGAAATATTGACAAATTGTCTGGAATGAAATGGCAGCATTCCCAACTTGTTTGGAATGAATGGAAACATTCACAACTTGTTTTGAATGAATGGAAACATTGCTAACATATTTGGAAACATTCACAACTTGTTTCAAATGAAATGGAAACACCACAACTTGTTTGGAATGAAGTGTAAACATTCACAACTTGTTTTGAATCAATTTAAAACATTCATATCTGGTTTTGAACGAAATGGAAACATTAACAACTTGTTTGGAATGAAATGGAAACCTTCGTAACTTGTTTCGAATGAAATGGAAACATTCACAACGTGTTAGGAATGAATGGCAACATTCGGAACTTGTTTGGAATTAAATGGAAACATTCACAACATGTTTGGAATGAATGGAAACATTCACAACTTGTTTCAAATGAAATGGAAAGATTCACAACTTGTTTTGAATGAAATGGAAACTTTTACAAGTTGTTTGGAATGAAGTGGAAACATTCACAACATATTTGGAATCAAATGGAAGTATTGACAAATTGTCTGGAATGAAATGGCAACATTCCCAACTTGTTTGGAATGAATGGAAACATTCACAACTTGTTTGGAATGAAATGGAAACATTCACAACTTGTTTCGAATGAATGGATACATTCCTAACATATTTTGAAACATTCACAACTTGTTTCAAATGAAATGGAAACATCACAACTTGTTTGGAATGAAGTGTAAACATTCACAACTTGTTTTGAATGAAATTAAAACATTCATAACTAGTTTTGAACGAAATGGAAACATTAACAACTTTTTTGGAATGAAATGGGAACATTCACAACTTGTTTCGACGGAAATAGAAACATTCACAACTCGTTTTGAATGAAATTAAAACAATCACAACTTGTTCGGAACGAAGTGGAAACATTCAGAACTTGTATGAAACGAATTGGAAACTTTCACAACTTGTTTGGAATGAAATGGAAACATTCACAACTTGTTTCCAACGAAATGGAAACATTCACAACTTGTTTGGAATGAATGGAAACATTCCAACCTGTTTGGAATGAAATTGAAACAATCACAACCTGTTTTGAATAAATAGAAACATTCAAAACTTGTTTCGAATGAATTGAAGCAATCATAACTTGTTTCCAATGAAATTAAAACATTCACAACTTGTTTGGAATGAAATAGAAACATTGACAACTTGTTTCAAATGAAATGGGAACATTCACAACTTGACTGGAATGAAATTGAAGCATTCACAACTTGTTTCAAACGAAATGGAAATATTCACAACTTGTTTGGTGTGATTGGAAACATTCACAACTTGTTTGGAATGAAAGAAAAAACATTCACAACCTGTTTTGAATGAATGGAAACATACACAACTTGTTTGGATTGAATAGAAGTATTCATAACTTGTTTTCAATGAAATTAAAACATTCACAACTTGTTTGGAATGAAATGGAAACATTCACAACTTGTTTGGAATGAAATTGAAACATTCACCACTTGTTTCAAATGAAATGGAAATATTAACAACTTGTTTGGTGTGAATGGAAACATTCACAACTTGTTTGGAATGAAATTCAAACACACACAACTTGCCTGGAATGAAGTGGAAACATTTAAAACCAGTTTGGAATGAATGGCAACATTCAGAACTTGTTTGGAATTAAAAGGAAACATTGACAACTTGTTTGGAATGAATAGAAACATTCAGAACTTGTTTCAAATGAAATGGAAACATTCACAACTTGTTTGGAGTGAAATGGAGACATTGACAACTTGTTTCAAATGAAATGGAAACATTCACAACTTGTTTGGAATGAAATTGAAACTTTCACAACTTGTTTGGTGTGAAGGGAAACATTCGAAACATGTTTGGAATGAATGGCAACATTCAGAACTTGTTTCAAATTAAATGGAAACATTCACAGCTTGTTTGGAATGAATGGAAACATTCACAACTTGTTTCAAATGAAATGGAAACATTCACAACTTTTTTGGAATGAAATGGAAACATTCACAACTTGTTTGGATGGAAATGGAAACATTCACAGCTTGTTTTGAATGAAATTAAAACATTCACAACTTGTTTGGAACGAAATGGAAGCAGTCACAACTTGTATGGAATGAATTGGAAACATTCACAACTTGTTCAGAATGAAATGGAAACATTCACAACTTGTTTGGAATGAATGGAAACATTGCAAGTTGTTTGGAATGAAATTGAAACATTCACAACCAGATTTGAATGAATGGAAACATTCAAATCTTTTTGGAATGAATTGTAGCAATCATAACTTGTTTCCAACGAAATTAAAACATTCACAACTTGTTTGGAATGAAATGGAAACATTGACATCTTGTTTCAAATGAAATGGGAACATTCACAACCTGATTGGAATGAAATTGAAACATTCACAACTTGTTTCAAACGAAATGGAAATATTCACAACTTGTTTGGTGTGAATGGAAACATTCACAACTTGTTTGGAGTGAAATTGAAACATTCACAACCTGTTTTGAATGAATGGAAACATTCACAACTTGTTTGGAATGAATGGTAGCCTTCATAACTTGTTTTCAATGAAATTAAAACATTCACAACCTATTTGGAATGAAATGGGAACATTGAGAACTTGTTTCAAATGAAATGGAAACATTCACAACTTGTTTGGAATGAAATTGAAACATTGACAACTTGTTTGGTGTGAATGGAAACATTCACAACTTGTTTGGAATGAAATTCAAACACACACAACTTGCCTGGAATGAAATGGAAACATTTAAAACTAGTTTGGAATGAATGGCAACATTCAGAACTTGTTTGGAATTAAAGGGAAACATTGACAACTTGTTTGGAATGAATAGAAACATTCACAACTTGTTTCAAATGAAATGGAAACATTCGCAACTTGTTTGGAGTGAAATGGAGACATTGACAACTTGTTTCAAATAAAATGGAAACATTCACAACTTGTTTGGAATGAAATTGAAATTTCACAACTTGTTTGCTGTGAATAGAAACATTCACAACTTGTTTGGAATGAAATTGAAAGATACACAACTTGCCTGGAATGAAATGGAAACATTCAAAACTTGTTTGGAATGAATGGCAACATTCAGAACTTGTTTGGAATTATATGGAAACATTCACAACTTGTTTCGAATGAATGGAAACATTCACAACTTGTTTCAAATGAAATGGAAACATTCACAACTTGTTTTGAATGAAATGGAAACTTTTACAAGTTGTTTGGAATGAAGTGGAAACATTCACAACTTATTTGGAATCAAATGGAAATATAGAGAAATATCTGGAATGAAATGGCAACATTCCCAACTTGTATGGAATGAAATGGAAACATTCACAACTTGTTTCGAATGAATGGAAACATTCCCAACATATTTGGAAACATTCACAACTTGTTTCAAATGAAATGGAAACATCACAACTTGTTTGGAATGAAGTGTAAACATTCACAACTTGTTTTGAATGAAATTAAAACATTCATAACTGGTTTTGAATCAAATGGAAGCATTAACAACTTGTTTTGATTGAAATGGAAACCTTCACAACTTGTTTCGAATGAAATGGAAACATTCACAACATGGTTGGAATGAATGGCAACATTTGGAACTTGTTTGGAATTAAATGGAAACATTCACAACATGTTTGGAATGAATGGAAACATTCACAACTTGTTTCAAATGAAATGGAAACATTCACAACTTTTTTGGACTGAAATGGGAACATTCACAACTTGTTTGGACGGAAATGGAAACATTCACAACTTGTTTTGAATGAAATTAAAACATTCACAACTTGGTTGGAATGAAATGAAAACATTCACAACTTGTATGGAACGAATTGGAAACATTAACAACCTGTTTGTAATGAAATGGAAACATTCACAACTTGTTTCAAATTAAATGGGAACATTCACAACTTGTTTGGAATGAATGGAAACATTCCAACTTGTTTCGAATGAAATTGAAACATTCACAACCTGTTTTTAATGAATGGAAACATTCAAAACTTGTTTGGAATGAATTGAAGCAATCATAACTTGTTTCCAATGAAATTAAAACATTCACAACTTGTTTGGAATGAAATGGAAACATTCACAACCTGTTTTGAATGAATGGAAACATTCACAACTTGTTTGGAATGAAATGGAAATATTCACAACTTGTTTGGTGTGAATGGAAACATTCACAACTTGTTTGGAATGAAATGGAAACATTCACAACCTGTTTTGAATGAATGGAAACATTCACAACTTGTTTGGAATGAGTGGAAGCATTCATAACTTGTTTTCAATGAAATTAAAACATTCACAACTTGTTTTGATTGAATGGAAACATTCACAACTTGTTTCAAACGAAATGGAAACATTCATAACTTGATTCAAATGAAATGAAAACATTCACAACTTGCTTGGAAGAAATGTAAAGATTCAAAACTTCTTTGGAATGAAATGGAAACATTCACAACTTGTTTTGAATGAAATTAAAACATTCATCATTTGTTTGGAACGATATGGAAACATTCACAGCTTGTTTGGAATGAAATGACAACATTCCCAACTTCTTTCAAATGAAATGGAAACGTTCACAACTTATTTGGAATCAATGGCAACATGCACAACTTGTTTGGAATTAAGTGGATACATTCACAACTTGTGTGGAAGGAATGGAAACATTCAAAACTTGTTTCAAATGAAATGGAAACAATCACAACTTGTTTCGAATGAAATGGAAACATTCACAACTTGTTTGGAATGAAATGGAAACATTCAAAACTTGTTTCAAATGAAATGGAAACAATCACAACTTGTTTCGAATGAAATGGAAACATTCACAACTTGTTTGGAATGAAATGGAAACATTCACAATTTGTTTGGAATGAAATGGAAACTTTCACAACTTGTTTTGAATGAAATTCAAACATTGACAACTTGCTTGGAATGAAATGGAAACATTCACAACATGTTTGGAATGAAATGAAATTATTCAAAACTTGTTTGGAATGAAATGGAAACATTCAGAACTTGTTTCCAGCAAAAAGGAAACATTCACAACTTGTTTGGAATGAATACAAACATTCCAACTTGTTTGGAATGAAATTGAAACATTCACAACCTATTTTGAATGAATGGAAACATTCACAACTTGTTTGGAATGAATACAAACATTCCAACTTGTTTGGAATGAAATTGAAACATTCACAACCTATTTTGAATGAATGGAAACATTCACAACTTGTTTGGAATGAATGGAAACATTCATAACTTGTTTTTAAAGAAATTAAAACATTCACAACTTGTTTGGAATGAAATGGAAAGATTGACAACTTGTTTCAAATGAAATGGAAACATTCAGAACTTGTTTGGAATGAAATTGAGATATTCACAACTTGTTTCAAACAAAATGGAAACATTCATAACTTGTTTGGTGTGAATGGAAACATTCATAACTTGTTTAGAATGAAATTGAAACATACACAACTTGCCTGGAATGAAATGGAAACATTCACACCTAGTTTGGAACGAATGGCAACAATCAGAACTTCTTTCGAATTAAATGGAAACATTCACAACTTGTTAGGAACGAAATGGAAACATTGACAACTTGTATGGAACGAATTGGAAACATTAACAACTTGTTTGGAATGAAATGGAAACATTCACAACTTGTTTCCAACGAAATGGAAACATTCACAACTTGTTTGGAATGAATGGAAACATTCACAACTTGTTTGGAATGAAATGGAAACATTGACAACTGGTTTCAAATGAAATTGGAACATTCACAACTTGATTGGAATGAGATTGAAACATTCACAACTTGTTTTAAACGAAATGGAAATATTCACAACTTGTTTGGTGTGAATGGAAACATTCACAACTTGTTTGGAATGAAATGGAAACATTCACAACCTGTTTTGAATGAATGGAAACATTCATAACCTGTTTTGAATGAATGGAAACATTCACAACTTGTTTGGAATGAAATGGAAAGATTCACAATTTGTTTGGAATGAAATCGAAACTTTCACAACTTGTTTTGAATGAAATTCAATTATTGACAACTTGCTTGGAATGAAATGGAAACATTAAAAACTTGTTTGGAATGAAATGGAATTATTCAAAACTTGTTTGGAATGAAATGGAAACATTCAGAACTTGTTTCCAGCAAAAAGGAAACAATCACAACTTGTTTTGAAGGAATGGAAACATTCAAAACTTGTTTGAAATCAAATGGAAACAATCACAACTTGTTTCGAATAAAATGGAAACATTCACAATTTGTTTGGAATGAAATGGAAACTTTCACAACTTGTTTTGAATGAAATTCAAACATTGGCAACTTGCTTGGAATGAAATGGAAACATTCACAACTTGTTTGGAATGAAATGGAATTAGTCAAAACTTGTTTGGAATGAAATGGAAACATTCAGAACCCAAGTGACAAGATTGTCAATGAT
>KK900914.1:0-13043 GCA_000696445.1 Aquilaria agallochum
CCTAGCTCCATGGATGTTTGAAAATTGCAGAAAATAGTCCATGAGAGCAAGAGAACCCTTACCAAAGTGGGTAGGCCGAAAATCAAGCTTGATTCTTGAAGTATCGAAGAAATAGCTCTAGTTTGCTTCCAATTGCTGCCTTTTGCCTTCAATTTCAATCAATTGCAAGTTTGAAGGTGTGGTGGCTCTGGAGGAAGTATGGCTGTGTTCTTGGGCTAGGGGAGGATGAAAATGAGAGAGGGATAAGTGATTTGGCCACTTAAATGGCCTTAAATGAGCTTAAGGGCACAAAACACACTTTGATAATCTTCTCGAATGATCTACCTTCTTCATGACATCCCGAAGAGGTAGGTTACTTTGAACAATGATGGGGTGCCCTTGGAAGTAAGGTTGCTGCTTTCTACTTGCTAGTACTAAGGCATGGATGGCCTTTTGCAGAAGAGGGTACCTAATTTCGGCACCATGAAAGGACTTACTCACATAGTATACTGGCCATTGCTTTCCTCCCTCTTCCTTTATGAGCACTGAACTTACTACCTTTTCAATGATGGTGAGGTAGAGGATAAGGGGTTCTCCTTCCCGTGGCTGCGGAAGTGTCAACAAATGGGTTAGGTAGCTTTTGAGCTCCTCCCAAGCTTTCTGGCAATTCCCATTCCAAGGGTGTTCCTCGGGACCGAAGTTACCTTTTTTTTTTTTTTTGCTCTCGTAAACACTTTAAAGAATGGTTGACACCGGTCCCCGTATCTGGAGATGAATCTGCTGAGGGCTGTGGTTCTCCCGGTAAGCCTTTGTACATCCTTGGTCATTGTGGGAGTTTGCAATCCTATGAGGGCCTTAACCTTTTGTAGGTTGGCATCGATACCTCTTTTGGATAGCATAAACCTGAGGAATTTGCCAGCCGTTACCTCGAACACACATTTCTTAGGGTTATGATGGATCCCAAATTTTCGGAGTTGGTGGAATGTTTCTTCCAAGTCTACAATATGACTGGCAGGTTGTTTGCTCTTGACTATTATATCATTGACATATACTTCCATATTTCTCCCAATTTGGGTCACTCAGCCGATCATAGGCCATAGGGCTAGGAGCCTAGGTGACCCGAGAGTGGCGTGCAAGAAATTCCTTGCAAGCGGCGTGTCAGGGATGTGTCAGAGGCTCCTTAATTGCTCATGTCATACTCCCGAGGTCTCTTTTGGTGGAAGAGACCTTTTTGGAGAAGAGCTTGTCTCCCGAGGTTATTTTAGTACCATAGGAGTATGTTTCCCGAGGGTGGCCTTTCCCAGGGATATCCCCATTTTTTAGGGTGGTTTAATCATTCCCCGAGGCTGGTACTGTTGTTTCTTGGGATGGAGGATTGCCGAGGTCGGATTTCAGAGGTCAAACATCCTTTTTTCCGTAGCGGGTGGTTTCTCTTCTGAGGTTGGTGCTTTGTCCGAACCTATGGGTTCGGAGGTTGATGGGCACATCGGCTATCACATAACCCCTCCCGGGAAGTCGAAGCGGAGACTCCGGGTTTATGCTTCCGGGAAGGCTTTTTTGCCGAGCTCGTGGTCGGAGCCCCACTCAAGAAGTTGCTCCTCTCCAGAAGACGTCTTTTCATATCCAAGGTACCCTTCCCTAGTTCTTTGGGTGGCCTCGAGGCGCATGTAGCTTTTGTTTTCATCTTTTTCTGCTGTGGGTTTGTGAACCATCGCATCCTTTGGTCAGACATGTCAATTATAGATAAGCGTGCCTGGGTTTTCGCGATGTCAGAGAGGCGTGCCCTAGGTCTTCGTGTTGGTTGACACGTGGCTTCTGGTGGATGGCGAAATAGTTACGCTGGTCACGCTAATTGTGTCTCTTCGCCTTCAATAAGTAATAATGAGGCTATTGCACCTTCGAGGGATAATAATGGGGACGTTTCGTTTACCCTCTTCGGTCTATATAAGCAACTTTTGTCTCATTTTTGCCTCACTTTTTGCTTTAGCTCTCATCTGCTCCAGAGCCTTCTTTTGTCTTTTTCCTTTTTCCGGCGGCGGTTTCTACGGCAGAGCGATCTCCGATAACTCTTCACGACGGTGTCTCGCAACCCAGATTTTGGCAAAACCTTTGGTGGGTGCTTCCTTCTGTAGTTCTTTTCCTTCCAAGGTTGTTTTTCCAAAGTACTTTTATTCCTTTCTTCCTTTTTTTCAAAAAAATGTCGAATCCGACCCCGTTGATGACTATCCGGCCTCTCCCTGAAAGCTTTTTTCCTCTTGAATCTTACCCTTGTTCCACTACTTCGGAGAAGATGAGGAAGTGGGTGGCCAAATATTATCTTCCTTCTTACGTTATCCCGAGGTTACCTACCCTGGGTACGTACGGTTTCATGGCTCGTTCGAATGAGGTTACCATTTACCGAGCTCAACTGAAAGCAGGTCTTCGGTATCCTCCGCATCGCATGATATGCGAACTTTGTAAGTTCCACGGGATTACCGTGAACCAACTTCCCCCAAATTCTTACTCTTACTTCAATTCTTTTCTCTACATGTGTGTGGTGTTTAAAGTAAAGCCCCACTTTCTCTTCTTCATGCCGTATTACAATCTCCACCCGGTCCCGAAGGGCGGTTTTTACTTCCTTCTTCCCCGAAGGTCCGGGAGTAAGAAGTTTACCTTTACCTTCGACAACATGGACAGCTGGCGAGGGTGGCAGAAGAAGTTTTTCTTTCTTCGGGTCCTCAAGTTTTGGAGCCACGTGCCGATCAGATGGGCCTCGGGGACTTTGAAGATTGACGTCGTCGATCCTCGGAAGCTCCTAACTCCTGTGCTGTTTGCCGAGTTTGACACGTTTGATAGGCTTATCCGGGCTGTGGCCGACTGGGACCCCGAGGTTCCTCCGCGTTCATTTTACCCTTTTCCCATTAAGTGGGACCTTATGACCAAGGATGTCCTTCAGGAATTGGGAGTGGTGAATGCGCACAAGAGCAATCCCGGGATGCCCGTGCCCATTCTTCCGGGAAAAAAGGCTTGGATAGTCATGCTCCTTCGGGGTGAGATCACATATGAGTATTTTTCCGAGAGTAAGTCTCTTTCCTGGTTTCGGTATCTGTTTTCCTTTTTGACTTACGCTGATACTTTTTCCTTTTCCAGAAATGGGCGATCAATCCCCTGACTTCTACAAGTCTCTCTTCCTCAGCTAGGCCGAGAGGGGGGAGCAGACGCACAAGAAGGCACCTGCCAAGAGGAAGAAGACGACCGGCGGCGGGCCTTCTCAGTCCAAGAAGGCTAAGGCTGCTACTCTTCCTCCTCCTCCTGAAGATGTGGTTGAGGTGCTAGATCGGTCCCCTAGCCTACCTTCAACCCCTGTAGACCCTCTTTCAGATCCTGCCCTCCTCGGGGTCACACTGAGCCTCGTTCCTTCTACAGAGATCTCGGCCAAGCAGAGATATGCGCAAGAGCTCGAAGAGAGCAGAAGAAGAAATGGGTTTCCCAGCGAAGTCCGGGGAGGGGAGTCTATGGATGATGTTGCCGAAGTTCCACCAGGTTGGTTCCTTAGCCATTATTATAGAAATCTCAGTATTTTTCACGTTCATGATTTTTTGGATGAATGGCTAAGGGATGATGTTCTGACAGAACTTCGGCGTGATATTGTAGAGGACATGCCTGCTGCTCCCTGCGTGGAGACTCATGCCCGTCGCAGGCCTCTTCGGGACAGGCAGATCCCACAAGACAAGGTGCCGAGGGAGCCCTTCTAGACGTTCACAGAGGACATGAATTTGTTTTCTGAGGATAGCCAGCTGATGCCTGCCTAGATCGCGACGAGGGTAATGACCAATGCCATCTTCTAGTCGCTTGTCACCGAATGTCCCAATGAAGAGATCCTAGCGGCGAGGATGACCCAGCATGCCGCTCAGGTAGTTCTTTCTTCCTTTTTACTTAGAGAATTTTCTTCTAAGTATTTATCGTTCTGAATTCATTCAGGACCCCCTTCTTTGCAGCTTTTGGCATATAGCGGGTACTTCCGTTCTTGGGCTATAAAGCAAACAGAGTCCCGTTCTCGGTCCAAAGAGTCTTTGCGCAAAGCGAAGGAGTTTTGTGCTAAGTACGTCCTCAAATATGGCGAGCTCAATAAGATTGCAAATGAGGACATTGTGAAACTTCGGGCCGAACTCGCAGCATGCAAGTAGGAACTTCTTCTTGACTTCACAGCGAAGGTTGAAGATCTTGGCTCAAAGTGTGCCGTTCTTTCTTCAGAGAACGAGGCTCGTCGAAAGGCAAACGTTCAAGATGGTGAGAACCTTACAAAGGCGCTTGCTTTGAATGCTGAGCTCCAGGCTGAGGTTGATTCGCTGAAGAAGAAAGAGACCAAGGGCAAAAAGAAGAAGAAGTTGGAGGGGAAGATTGATGCACTTAAGGCCGAGCTAGCAGCCCTTCATGCCGAGAAGGATCAGACCAAGTAGATGTCGAAAGTGTCTTACCAAGACGGCTTCTACTTGGCACGCCACCAAGTCCATGCTCGGCACCCTGAGCTTGACCTTTCTTACCTGTCTGCCTTCGACTTCCCCAAAGAGCCTAGGGGGACATGGTCTAAGATCGAGTTTCTCAATCTTTCTCCGGCTGGGCCTGTGCCTCCGTTTGAGCCATCTAGAGATGATGAAGCCGAAAAGACACCGGATGCCCCTGCTCAGCCATAGGCTTCTCTTCTTTTTTTTTTTTTTTGGTACTCCTGCTGCTTTGTACTTTTTTGCCTTAGGATTTTTAATGAAGATTTTTTTCCAATCTCCATTCTTTCTTCCGAATATGAGTCATCAGAAGTCAGTGCAATCCTAAGTATGCATTTTTGGTGAACACCTGCTCCCATGTTTTTCGGAGAGAGTCTTTTCAGACTTTTTCCTCATCCTGTCGAGTCGTTAGACTCCATCAAGGAGTTAGTTCAAGGAACTTTTTTCTAGTAATGCGACCATATTCGGCATGTACTTTCATTGGCGACTTAGGGGGGAATAGTTACAAGCGTTCTTTGAAAAAATGTCTAAGTATAGAACTTTTTCAGAGAATCTGAATGCCAAGTGTTTTTCAACTCTATTCCCTCGGCATCGCCTAGTTTGTAGACCCTTGGTTGCACCTCGTCGGGGACCAAATAAGGTCTACTCCAATTTGCCCGAAGTACCCCTTCTGACGGCTTTCATGGCTCAAATTCGGCCTTTCGGAGAACAAGGTCTCCCTTTTTGATTTCTTTTCTTCTCACATGTATGTTAGCAGCGCGAGCTATTCTTTGTTGGAAAGTCTTTCTCCTTAGTTGGGCCATTTCGCGATGCTCCTCGGCGAGGTCTAGTTTTGTCCTCAAGCCGAGATTATTTCCTCCTTCATCGAATACTTGTATTCTTATTGAAGGCTGTATGACCTCAATGGGAATAATGGCCTCTGTCCCATACACGAGCGAGAAAGGAGTTTCCCTCGTAGCTCTTCGGGGAGTCATTCGGTAGCTCCACAGCACGCTTGGGAGCTCTCCTGGCCATTTCCCTTTTGCCTCATTTAGTCTTTTCTTCAAGCCATCTTTTATTGTCCTGTTTGATACTTCAACCTACCCGTTACTTTAGGGTGGGCTGCTGGGGAAAAATGCATTTTTATGCCGTGGTCGGTCACAAATTCCTGGAATCTTCTATCTGTGAACTGGGTTCCATTGTCGGCCACTATTGCCCTTGGTATGCCAAATGGGCATATGATGTTCTTCCATACAAAATTTTGAGCATCTTTTGCCAAGATTGATGCGAGTGGCTCTGCTTCTATCCACTTAGAAAAGTAGTCCACTGCGACTATGCATAATTTTACCCTACCGGGAGCGTTCGGAAGAGGTCCGATGAGGTCAATGCCCCATACGGCGAAAGGGCAAGGATAATCTGCTGAGTTTATTCTTTTTGAAGGTAGATTTTGGATATTGGCGTGCCTTTGACAATTGTCACATCTTCGGAAAAATTGCCTTGCATCTTTCCTCAAGGTTGGCCAAAAGTAACCTTGGCGAAGCAGTACCCCAACGAGGGCGTCCGTTCCTATATGGGAGCCACAAGCTCATTTGTTGACTTCTTCGAGTATTGTTCTGACATCATCTTCACCTACACATCTTTGCAGGGGGCTCGGATACCCTTGTCTATACAGTTCGTCTCCGATGAGGAAGTACCTTCCTGATCATTTTCGTACTTTTGTGGCCTTTTTCGGATCCTCAGGGAGTTCCGAGGTTGCCAGATACTTCCTGATGGGATCTCGCCATCCTTCCCCCGAGGTTGCTATGCACATCAGTTCTGTGCTACGTTTCTTTAGCACCTCGGTGGGTTACTTTGATTTGGCCAAAGAGTCAGCCTGAGCATTATCACTTTGGGGAACGTTTTCGATTTGTACCGAGTCAAACTCTCCAATGAGTTTTTTGATGAGATCCTAATATTTTACCAAATTTGGATCCTTCGCCGCGTATTCCCCCTTCGTTTGCCGGACTGCCAGTTGTGAGTCACTGTGGGCCATGAAGTCTTTTATGCCGACTTTCCTGGCTAGTTTTAGTCCTGCTATAAGGGCCTCATATTCGGCGATGTTATTGGTAACATCAAAACCGAGGTTAATTGCCTTAGTGGCTTCCATGCCTTCGGGTCCTCGAAGGACTATTCCAGCGCCCTGGTGTTCTACGCCCAATGCTTCATCGACAAAGAGCTTCCATTCTGGATTAACCCTTGTTCGGTCTTCCTCAGTGGTTCTGGCATTCTCTATTTCTAGGATGTCGACAATGAAATCTGCTAGTGCCTGGGCTTTTATTGCCCTCCTTGGCTCGTAAATAATGTCGTACTCCCCAAGTTCGATACACCATTTCAATAATCTTCCCGAATGCTCTACTCTTTTCATTATCTTGCGTAAACGCAGGTTACTTCGGACGGTGATGGCGTGTCCTTAAAAGTAGGGTCACAACCTTCTGCCCGCGAGTACTGAGGCGTAGATGGCTTTTTGGAGCAATGGATACTTGATCTCGGTGCCATGTAGGGACTTGGTTACATAAACTGGCCATTGCCTCTCACCTTCTTCTTTTACTAGGACCGAACTCACCGCTTTTTCGATTACTGTGAGATAAAGGATGAGGGGTTCTCCTTCCCGGGGTTGTCGAAGTGTTGGCAACTTGGTCAGGTAATTTTTAAGCTCATCCCAGGCTTTCTGGCATTCTGAGTTCCATGGATGCTCTTGAGTTTCAGAGCTGTCCTCACCTTTGGGGGCTTTAGTGAGTACTTTGAAGAATGGTCGACATCGGTCGCCGTACCTGGAGATGAATCTACTAAGGGAAGTGATTCTCCCGGTAAGCCTTTGTATATCTTTGATGGATGTGGGTGTTTGGAAATTCAGCAGGGCCTTGACTTTTTCAGGGTTGGCATCTATTCCCCTTTCTGATACCATGAACCCGAGAAACTTTCCTGCACTTACCCCGAACACACATTTTTCGGGATTGAGACATATGTCGTATTCCCGAAGTTGTTGGAAGGTTTCGGCGAGGTCAGTGATATGATTAGCAGGCATTTTTCTCTTGAGTATCATATCATCAACGTATACTTCCATGTTTCTCCCAATTTGTGAATAGAATACCTTGTTCATCAGCCTTTGATAGGTAGCCCTTGCATTTTTCAGCCCGAAGGGCATTCTGACTTAACAGTAGGTGCCTATTTCTATGATGGAGGCTGTTTTCTCTTCATCTTTGGGGCTCATCCGAATCTGATGATATCCACTGAAGGTGACGAGGAAGCTAAGAAGCCCGTATTCGACTATTGCATCTACCAATTGGTCTATGGCTGGCAAAGGGTAAGAATTTTTTGGGCAAGCGTCATTCAAATTTCGGAAGTCAATGCACATTCGGAGCTTCTTACTTCCTTCTTTCGTGGCAATGATGACGTTGCTGAGCCATTCGGGGTATTTTACCTCTCTTATTACCCTGGTCTCCATGAGGCGCTTAACTTCGGCTTTAACAAAGGAATTCTTGTGAGTCGATAGACTTCATTTTTTCTGTCGGACTGGTCTCGCGTTCAGCTGCACTCTAAGATCATGGTGGATTATGCTAGGCTCGACCCCAGGCATATCTTTTGGCGAGTAGGCAAATAGATCTTTGTTCATACATAAGAAGGATTCAAGCCTCTTTTGTTGTTCTCGGCCAATTTTTTCCCAATTCGGGTGCTTTGGCCGGGTATAAACTCTACATCCTCTGTTTCTACTTTTTTGAGGCTTTCAATTTCCTCCTCCATTGTTTCCCTGTCCACCGAGACCATTTTTTCTTTTGCCGAGGTCTGTACTTGTATCTTTGCTGGGCTTTGCTTGGACCTTGTGAAGACCTTTCTGACTTCGGCTTGGTCAATGAAGATCTCTGCGTCTCCATCTTTGGTGGCGAGGGTGACTGTTAGGTACTTTTTGTCTGGGCAAATGTGGAAGTTGCCCTGGGTCTGCCTTCTGAGGATAGCATTGTAAGCCGATGGCACATCAATGACAATAAATCTTGTCTTGACGGAAGCCATTAACTCCTCATAGCAATGGGGGGAAACCCCTTTTAGCATCAAAGGTAGGTCGACGTACCCAAGGACCGAAAGTTCGGGGGGTCTGACACTGAAGGTAGGGGAGCTGACTTGGCTGAGGTCGCTCCTCGGAATGCCTAACTTGGGCAGCATATGGGAAAAGATGACATCGGTATTTGAGCCGTCATCGAGGAGCACCCTTTTGACATCCCAATTTCCTATCCTTGCCATGACAAGGAGTGGATTGTCGTAGGGGAACTTTACTGTAGACCTATCTCGACGAGTGAGTCTACTTGGGGAGTTTCCATATTCCATTACGGAGATTTCTCTTATCTTCCTCTTTCTCTCGACCGAGGATATCCCAGTGGTGATGGTTTGGATAACCGCTGCTGATGGTGGTAGATTCTTTCGAGGGGTTCTGTCCCGACGCCTGTCCGAGTCATATTCTTCGTCATCCCCTCATCTCTGCTGTTCATTTCTTTCTTTTGGGGAAGGCATCCGCAAGTACTGACGGAGTTGACCCTGTTTGATCAGGGACTCAATATATTTCTTCAGCTGGAAACACTCTTCGGTGTCACGGCCATGGTCTCGGTGGAACTGGCAGAATTTCTTCATGTTTCTCTTGTTTTCCGAGCTCATGGCCTTTGGTCTTGGGACTGTGGTCCCTTGCCTTTCTAGTGCCATAAGGATGCTAGCTCTTGAGGTGTTCAAGGGGGTGAATGCCATGGGCCTTTTCCCCCTTTGCTTTCGGGGCCTTTCTCCTTCGTTCTGATGTCGGGGCTGATGGCTGGGTCCTTCGGCGCGGGGGTGTTCTCCTTTGGGCCCTCCCACCCTGAGCTCTTCGGCCGTCATATGTTGTTCGGCCCTTCTATAGAATTCGCCAAGAGTTTCTGGGGGGTCTTTGGAAAACTCATAGAACAGTTGGGAGTCCCTTCGAAGTCCTCCGACCATTGTGAGGATGCGAATTTCTGGGCGAAAGTTGAGCACGCTTAGTGCTTCTCGATTAAATCTCTCAACGTAATCGCGAATGGTATCCCCTCCCCGCTACGCTATGTCGAACATTTGTACCGGCATTTTGGCCGTTGGCCTGCTGCCAATGAATTGCTGTGTGAAAGCAGTGGATAGCTTTTGGAAACTTAGCAAACTTCCGTGGGCCAAAGAGTTATACCACGCCGTTGCTGGTCCCGAGAGTGTTACTTTGAAGCACTTACAGAGCGTAGCGTCATCTGCGCCATGGAGTACCATGCTTCATTTGTACTTCATCAAGTGCGCCCGAGGGTCACTTCGTCCGTCATACGTTTCTAGGTGAGGTACCCTGAAATCGCTAGGCATGGGTGCCTCCACCACCTCGCGTACGAAAGGTGACTCCTCTCTGGTGTAAGAGTCAGACAGTTTGGACCAGACTGGTTTTCGGGAGATTTATCTCTCGACCTTCTCCAGTCTTCCCAGGATTTTTTCCATAAGGACAGCCGTGTTGTCTTCTCCCTGTTGTCACGTGTTCGCCGGTAATGGCGAATTCCTCCTTCTCCTTTGGGAGCAACTCCGGCGGGGAGAAGACGGGGACCTTCGGTAGGGGGACGCACTCCGTTGGCAGGAGGCCCTAGTCTTTTTTGGGGCTCCCCTCCTAGTAGGCTGTACCTCAACAGGTTCATTTTCTGTTGGGGAGGCGTCGATGGAGTCCCCATTCCCAGAACTTCGGTGCATGGACCTTGAACTCCTTTCCCGGTGAGCAGTGGGCGGCGAGGCCCTTCGGACCAAAGGAGGTTGGGGCAACCTCTGATCAAGCTGTTGGGTCATTTCGGTGATGATGGAGCGTTGGAAATCTCACAGGAAGTCCATCGTCACCGTTACAAGACGGTGGTCCTCCAGCACGGAAGTCTCTGCCACAGGCGTAACGGTCACTCGTTAAGCCTTAGGCATAGAGGGAGACTTCGAAATCCCTTTGTCCTTTGAGCATTGAGTCTCTACGACGGAAACATGGGAAAGGGTTCCCACAGATGGTGCCAAGTGTTGGCCGGTGGCAGTGTCATCATGTGACATGATAGGAGCAAGGAGGACTTCCGGTGGAGAAGAGCGCTTCAGGAGGAGGTTTCCCAGGGGAGGGTGCCTGAAATGTCTAGAAAACAGAGGTTAGGAGGTCCCCGGAGTATGTTCCCGCGGAGGAGCCTTCGACGCCCTTGTCAGTATTTTTGCAGTTCAAGAGGTGATAAATAGTGGAGAAGTATGGTCCTTCGTATTCGAAAGACCCCTCATTTACCTGGGGCATTTTCTGAGTGTTTATAGAAGAGCGAACAGTAATAGCTCTCTTCAGGTGGGCGGCCCAGATCATGAGACGTGTTCGGTGGGATGCGGTCCACGTCTTCAGGGAATAGGGAGTCGCTCAGCCGATCATAGGCCGTAGGCTAGGAGCCTAGGTGACTCGAGAGTGGCGTGCAAGAAAGTCCCTGCAAGTGGTGTGTCAAAACGTGTCTAGGAGTGGCGTGTCAGGGATGTGTCAGAGGCTCCTTAATTGCTCATGTCGTACTCCTGAGGTCTCTTTTGGTGGAAAAGACCTCTTCGGAGAAGAGCTTGTGTCCCGAGGTTATTTTAGTACCGTAGGAGTATATTTCCCGAGGGTGGCCTTTCCCAGGGATATCCTAATTTTTTAGGGTAGTTTAATCGTTCCACGAGGCTGGTGCTGTTGTTTCTTGGGACGGAGGATTGCCGAGGTTAGATTTTGGAGGTCGAACATCCTTCTTTCCATGGCAGGTGGTTTCTCTTCCGTGGTTGGTGCTTTGTCCGAACCTATGGGTTTGGAGGGTGATGTGCACCTCGGCTATCAGAATCCATGTATGAAAACCAAGTATGGACTTTGGTTTACCCACCTGAAGGGGTAAAACCCATAGGGTGCAAATGGGTTTTCAAGAAGAAAACTGACATGGATGGTAATGTGATTACCTTTAGGGGAAAATTGGTTGCAAAAGGTTTTAAGCAAATTCATGGTATTGACTATGATGAAACTTTTTCACCAGTTGCTATGCTTAAATCCATCCTAATTTTGTTTGCTATTGCTGCACATTGTGATTATGAGATATGGCAAATGGATGTCAAAACTGCATTCCTAAATGCAAAACTACTTGAGGATGTGTACATGACACAACCTGAGGGTTTTGTGACTCCTGAGAATGCCAATAAAGTGTGCAAGTTGCAAAGGTCCATTTATGGACTGAAGCAAGCTTCTCGAAGTTGGAATCTTCATTTTGATGAAGCAATCAAAGAGTTTGGGTTTATAAAAAATGAAGATGAACCTTGTGTCTACAAGAAGGTTAGTGGGAGCGCTATTGTCTTCTTGGTGTTGTATGTAGATGACATACTGCTCAACGGGAATGACATTCCTGAGCTACAGTCTGTGAAGACTTGGCTNGACTAGCATATGTGGAGACTAATATGAGATATGTAGTCTACATATTGGTACAAGTTGGAGAACTTGTGTACTGGACCGACCCACCAAGAGAACACTACATGGATCGTTAGATGAGTGTCATAAGTGATTCTCATAGTGATCATGGTATATGTAGTCCTTCGACCTAAGATCATCAAGGTTCCCTACATGTGAGTCACATACTTTGATACTTTCCTTTGTTGCTCATAACTGAGTGAACTTGAAGGAGGTCATTGGGTATGCCACATATCATGCGGAGGGATTTGAATGATCAAGATAGGATTTGTCCCTCCTATGTAACAAGAGTGATATCTTCGGGCCTCTTGATAGAGTAAGACTTAAAAAAATGCATGGCCATGCTTGGATGAGTTGATATACGATATCGATGTCATCAGTTTAAGTTGGTATACTTGGTAATCAAGAAACCAAATATTGGGCTATACGAGAGTGACACATTCCATGTCTCGTGCTTAGTCTTGATATCTTGGACAAAGGGACAATGGCATATATCGGAGATGATCATAAAGGTTTAGTCGAATCATCGACAATATTGTCACTTGGGTAGCAATGATGTGTTGCTAGACACCGCTCATTGCCTATGATCATAAATGTGATTTATGATCATTGCCAATGTGGTAAGAGCCTATTGGGTTGCACACATAGAGCTAATTGGATCATTAGAGTGCATGGGCTAATAATTTGGGTTTTGGGTTCACAATAATTTCGTATTAATAATGGGCCCAATAGTTGAGCCATTATTAAGCCCAAAATTAAATCCTAATTGGATTAGGGCTTTGAAACCCATTAGGCCTGGAAGTTGAGTCTCACTATAAATACAACTTCTAGTGAGAAATTCGTAGGTCTCCTTGCCCTAGCCTCCCAAAAAGGACAGCTGCACTATTCTCTTGCAATTCCTTGGAGGACGCAAGCTAGCACTGCGAGCGCAAGAAAAATGCATCTACCGGGACATGGTGGAAGTGTGGTGATCCCGAGAAGCTCGTGTGGATACCATAAAGAGCTTGAACACGTCAACTGTTCAAGTTTTGTGATTTGACTCTACAGTTGAGTGAGAGATCTCAACTGAAAATTAGGTATGAAAATTTTCGAACACCCGGTTTACCCCGTTTCACTTGGATCCT
>KK900914.1:13694-55856 GCA_000696445.1 Aquilaria agallochum
GAGGGTTTCGATTAAATTCCACTGCGCTGTTTGGCTCCCGAAACCCAACACCAACTTGGTTCTTAAAATGAGGTTGTTCCCTTTGTTGTCGAACACTTGTATCCTGACTGATGGTTGTACGACCTCAACAGGAATAATGGTGTTACCCACTTTGGGGTAGTCCAATTATGGTGCAAAAACTGTGCATTTAAACTCCCAGGTTTGGTGTGTCCTGTAGGTCATTAGAACAGCACCCCTAGTGTACATACTCAAGTGACCCTCTTGAGCACTATGTAAATACATGCACATTGGTCTAACCATAACACACATATTTACATTTATTCACACTATGGGAGCTAAGAAGGAAAACAGTAGCACAAGTCTTAGTTTTGGCTTCCACACGTTAGGCAATCTCGTTAAGTTCTAGTGGCGAGCTACTGCACCTGTAACTTCCACTAATAAACTGTATCATTCTAGCTACATAGCCCCCTATTTTATTTTCTCCATTCTCAATTAGAGACGTAGAGCAAACCAAGGAATTTTGTTTTACATCAATCGCCCACCTATGGACCAAGTTATGGATTTTTGAAGTTGGTTACAAAATTCTGACCAAATGAACAGTAACTCAGCCAAATTTGCAACATCATCTCTTTGTCTACAGGGCTCTAAATCCAGAAATTAAAAATCAAAGTTAACCCTCTAGATGTCCTCTAAATGTGGTCAAAATTTCATACCAATATTCATTCTACACAGGGAAATATTAAACTTTATGTCCAGATTCAAAATTCTAGCAACTTTTGGACCATTTTGCCCATACAAATTTTCCAAACCATGCAAAAACTTCATTCACATGGGGAATGCCCTCCAAGGCTATCCCATATATGTTCATTACACATATGAATTAGATTCCCTTTCTTTTAACAACTTTATGTGGTCAAAACAGAATTTACAAGTAAGCCGCCCATCATTAACTTAGGCAGCTTTGCACCATATCACTTACGTAGCCAAAACATTGCTCAAAATGTTCACATACTTGTCCCATTTTACATACACTACATGTACATGCATACATTCACTACAATATGGTCTTAACTCAGCTATATAATCACCCTAGGTTACAGGAGGTCTTGAGATACAATGGACTCCAAAAAGAGGATGCTGGACTGCTGCTGCACAACACAATAAGTACCACCATTAAAAATACCAAATGCGCTCCTAAAATCACCAAAATTTGCAGATCATGACTAGGCATATGGAAGTTCATGTACCTGAAATTTCAGATCAAAAATCAAACTACAAAGGTTAGTTTGAAGGTGATCTTTCTGCTGGACCTGAAATGACAGAATTGAGGGGAGTAAGTTTCATTGAGAAACTTAGTAAGGGTAGCACTTGGATTCAATAGGAAATGTAACCATCATTAAAACCTACATCCAAAGACACTGAAACACAAAAACCACAATGCATAAATACATGATATAGCAACCAAATGCAGCAGCCATTCACAACCAACAAACACATGAAATGTAGCAGCAACAATAAACCATAGGTTAGTCCATAAAACACGTAATAAACATAACCAAATCACTATGGAAGCCCTCCTCAAGCTAATGCTTGGTCTTAGGAGGATTTTAACACTAGGTTAGCACTAAGTTTGGGCTCTAGAAACCCTCACTTTACTGCCATCATTGTGAACTTCACACTAGGTCACAAAACCTTCAATAGGTGCACTCTACTCAATAAGCTTGGTTCATCAAGCTCATGGCTCTCTTCCAAGCTTAGCCATAGCTCCAGGGATGTTTGAAAATACAAAAAACAACCAATGAGAGCAAGAGAACCCTTACCAAAGTGGGTAGGCCGAAAATCAAGCTTAATCCTTGAAGTATGCAAGAAATAGCTCTGGTTTGCTTCCAATTGCTTCCTTTTGCCTTCAATTTCAATCAATTGCAAGTTTGAAGGTGTGGTGGCTATGAAGTATGCAAGAAATAGCTCTGGCTGTGTTCTTGAGCTAGGGGGAAGACGAAAATAAGAGAGGGATAAGTGATTTGGCCACTTAAATGGCCTCAAATGAGCTTAAGGGCACCACAACACACTTAACAAGCTTAACCTTACTTTATGTCATTTTCCTTCTCACTAATTATGGTTTCTTTGTCTTAAAATCAGTAGTACACATGTGCCCAAAATTTTTGACTAATTATCAAGTCTAGGCTGCCTCCCCCATGGTGGGATAACCCCACAATTCCACCCTTAGACTTAAGTCAAAAGCTTGAACACCTTAAGAATTACACTAGGACATTTAGGTCCTTATTCCTTTAGTGTTTCCTTTGTCGAAACTTGTCTTCCATGAGCAATTTGGTCCTCCAATAGCACTTTCATACCATTCATGTCCTTCCCATAGCTCTCCAAATCTCTTTTGTGAAAGTTTTGCAATTGAGTACTCAAATTTTTGAAATCTTACAAAAAAGTCCATAGGTTGCTTGACAAACAAGCAATCCTTAAGGCTTTTCTTGGGGACCAAGTTACCAACTTGGAACACTTTTAAGGAGGTGTTGATCATACATTTTACCCCCCACACTACAATCACTATGGTGAGAATTACACAATATAATGGTTTTTAGCCATTATTAGCCATTATGACACACTTGTAATTCTCCCTTTTTTGTGAGGTGGCAACAAATGTCCTCTACGCCGAAGATGAGTGAGAAGGCCGTCTCACCCGTGGCTCTTCTAGGGGTTGTTCAATAGTTCCATAGGACACTCGAAAGCTCTCCTAGCCATCTTCCCTTTGCTTCCTTCAACCTTTTCCTCAGGCCATCCTTTATTGTTCTATTAGACATTTCAACTTGTCTATTGCTTTAAGGGTAGGGCACCGAGGTGAAGTGAAACTTTGTCCCGAGGTTGGCTATGAATACCTGGAAACCTTTATCAGTAAACTGGGAACCATTATCAGCTGCTATCACCCTCGGTATGCCGAATCTTCATATGATGTTGTTCCAGACAAATCTTTGTATGTCCTTCACCGAGATTGCTGCTAAAGGCTCTACCTCGATCTACTTGGTGAAATAATCTACTGTGACTACGCAGAACTTCACTCTTCCTGGAGCTATTGGGAGAGGTCCAATATGGTCAATACCCCAAACAGCAAAGGGACAAGGGTAATTTGCTGAAGTTATCATTTCCGAGGGTAGTCTCTGGATAGGTGCGTGTCTTTGGCATTTGTCGCATTTCTGGACTAATTGCCTCTCATCTTTCCTCAAGGTGGGCCAGAAATATCCTTGCTAAAGTAGTACTCTACCAGGGCATCAGTTCCTATGTGAGAACCGCAAGCCCCCTCATGGACATCTTTCAGGACAGCTTCAACGTCATCTTCGCTGACACACCTCTGTAACGGACTTGCGTACCCTTGTCAGTACAATTCTTCCCCAATCAGGAAGTATCTTCCTGAGCATTTTTCGCACTCTCGCGTCTTCGAGAAGGTCTTCGGGAAGTTCCAATGTTGTGAGGTATTTCTTGATGGCATCTTTCTACCCTCTGCTCGAGGTTGTTACGCACAATATCACTATGCTTGGTTGATATAGTACTTCAGTGGACTTCTTTGATTTGGTCAAAGTGTCTGCTTCTGCTTTTTCTCGTCGAGGTACATTTCTATATGTACCATGTCGAACTGTTGGATAAGCTTTTGATGAGGTCATGGTACTTTGCCAAGGCTGGGTCCTTTGCACCATAATTCGTCGCCATCTGCCAGACTACTAGCTGAGAATCACTGTGGGCCTTCAGGTTTCTCACACCAACCTTTTTTGCCAGCTGTAAGCATGCTATGGGGGCTTCAAATTCGGCGACGTTGTTGGTGACATTGAATCCAAATTTGATGGCCTTCTTGGCTGCCATACCTTCGGGACTGCACAGGATTACTCTAGCTCCTTTGTGTTCAGAACCGAAGGCTCCATCAACAAAGAGTGTCCACTCAGGTTCATCTTTTCTGAGGTCTTTTGGGGTATCCGTGATTTTTGGGACTTCAGTAATGAAGTCTGCCAATGCTTGGGCCTTTATTGCCCTTCTCGACTCATAGGTAATGTCGTATTCACTGAGCTCAATGCACTATTTTGACAATCTTCCTGAGTGGTTTACCCTCCTCATGCCATCCTGACAAGGTAGGTTACTTCGGACAGTAATAGGGTGTCCTTGGAAGTAAGGTCGCAACCTTCTACTTGCGAATACTAAGGCGTAGATTGCTTTCTGTAGAAGAGGGTACCTAACTTCGACATCGTGTAGGGACTTACTCACATAGTATATCAGCCACTGCCTTCCTCCTGCTTCCTTTACAAGCACCAAACTCACCGCTTTCTTGCTGACAGTGAGGTAAAGGATGAGAGGTTCTCTTTCCCTCGACTGCCAAAGTGTCGGCAGACGGGTTAGGTAGCCTTTGAGCTCATCCCAGGCCTTTTGGCAGTCTTTGTTCCAAGGATGTTCCTCGACGCCGAAGGTACCTTCATCTTTTGCTGCTTTGGTGAGCACTTTGAAGAATGGTCCGCATCGATCACCATATCTGGAAATGAATCTACAGAGGGAAGTGATTCTCCCAGTCAGCCTTTGCACATCCTTGGTTGTTGTGGGAGTTTGGAATCCTAGCAGGGCCTTAACTTTTTCTGGGTTGGCATCGATACCTCTTTCCGATACCATGAATCCAAGGAACTTACCCACATTCACCCCGAACACGCACTTCTCTGGGTTGCGACGAATTCCAAATTCCCAAAGTCGGCAGAATGTTTCCTTTAATTCTAAGATATGACTAATAGGCAGTTTGCTCTAAACTATCATATCATCGACATACAATTCTATATTCCTCTCGATTTGGGTGTCAAATACCCTGTTCATCAGCCTTTGGTACATGGCCCCTGCATTCATTAGACTTTGCTGAAGAAGGCGATTTTTTCCTCATCTTCGGGATCCATCCAAATTTGGTGGTATCCACTGAAGGCGTCGAGGAAACTGAGTAGACGATATTCAGCAGTGGAGTCCACCAATTGATCTATTGGTGGCAAAGGATATGAATCCTTAGGGCAAGCATCGTTTACATTTCAGAAGTCGATGTACATTCGGAGTTTATCACTCCCTTCCTTTGTAGCAATGACAACGTTGCTAAGACATTCGGGTACTTGACCTTTCTTATTACGCCTACTTTCGTTAACCATTGGACTTCGGTTCTAACGAAGCTGTTCTTATGTGCCAATAGGCTGCGCTTTTTTTGCCGAGCAGGCTTCACCACTAGACGCACTTTAAGGCTATGTTGAATTATTCGAGGGTCTACACCAGGCATGTCCTTTGGAGAGTAGGCAAATAGATCTTTGTTCATTACTAGAAAAGATACAAATTTTTGCTTGTCACCTTCGGCAAGTTGTTTCCCCACTCGGGTACTTCGGCCTGGGACAAGTTCTACATCATCTGTTTCTATTTTTTCGAGGTCACCTACTCCTTCTCCTATTGCCTCTTCAGCAAGTAAGCTCTTTTCTTCCGAAATCTGTGCATGAACTTTCATTGGACTTTGTCTAGACTTCACGAAGACTTTCCTCACCTCAGCTTGATAAACGAATATCTCTACGTCCCCTTCCTTCGTGCTGAAGGTGACTGTTAGGAATTTCACATCTGGGCAAATATGGAGATTCCCTTGTGTCTGCTTTCCAAGGATGGCATTGTATGAAGAAAGGACATCTATGATGATGAACCATGTCGTTGTGAAGCTGAAGAGCTCTTTCTTGTTTTGAACCAAAATTCCCCCTAGCATCAAGGGCAGATCAATCCACCCGAGCACAGGGAGTTCGGAGGGACTTACACCGAATCTAGGGGAAGTAACCGATTTGAGATCACCCTTAGAGATGCCCAAGTTTGACAATAAATGGGAGAACAGAACATTGGCATTGGAACCATAATCAATGAGCACTATTTTGATGTCCCAACTACCTATTGTTGCCATAATTAGGAGGGGGTCATTGTGAGGGAACTTCATAGTAGACCCGTCTTTCCAAACAAGCTTGTTCGCTGGGTTTCCGAACTCCGTCATTGAGATTTCTTGGACTTTCCTTTTCCTCTCGGCTGAGGGTATCCTAGTGGTGATTGTCTAGATTACTCCCCTTTCCTTTGTTCTTTCCTTCTTCCTTTGGGGGACAGCATTCACAAGTATCGCCACAGTTCGCCTTGTTTGATCAAAGATTCTATGTACTTTTCAGCTGGAAGCAGTCCTTAGTGTCGTGCCCATGGTGTCGGTGAAATTGGCAAAACTTCTTCATGTTCTTCTTATTCTCCAAGGTCATGGCCTTCGGACGTTGGATGGTAGTCCCTTGCCTCTCCATGGCCATCAGTCTGTTTGTCCTTGTGGTGTTCAAGGGAGTGAACGACAACTGCCTCTTCCCTCTTTGTTTCTGAGGTTTACCCCCACCCTCGGTTGGATACTGAGGTTGGTGAGCTTAACCCTCTGTATGATTGTGGCCAAACTATGGCCCTCCCATTCGTAGTTCTTCAGCAATCATGTGTTGTTCTGCCATATGGTAGAATTCCCCAAGGGTGTCCGAGGGATCTTTGGAGAACTCATAGAAGAGTTATGAGTCTCTCCGAAGTCCGCTGATCATGGTGAGGATGCGGATTTCAGGGCGGAAGTCGGGCACACTCTGGGCTTCCCTATCGAACCTCATAACATAGTCGCGAATGGTCTCTCCATTCTTTTGCGCTATGTCGAACATCTGGATGGGAATCTTCACCATCGGTCTGCTTCCAATGTACTGTTGAGTGAATGCGGTGGACAACTCCTGGAAACCCATTATCGTTTCGGGGGTCATGGAATTATACTACGCAGTCGTCGGCCCGAAGAAAGTAACTTCAAAGCATTTGCAGGGGGTGGCATCATTGGCACCATGCAACACCATGCTGCATCTATACTTCGTTAGGTGAGCTTAGGGGTCGCTGCGCCCATCATATGTTTCCAAGCGTGGTACTCGGAAGTCACTTTACATGGGTGCCTCTATTATTGCACGGATGAAAGGTGACTTTTCTCCAGTAAAGGTCTCTGACAGCCTTGACTAGACAGGCTTCCGAGAAATCTGCCTTTCAACTTTTTCTAGCCTATCTAGGATTTTCTGCATGAGGGTGGTAGCACTGGTCTCTTCTCCTTGCCTAGTGGCCTGCGGCAATGGAGAGCGACGTCTCCTTTTTGAGGAGTAGCTTCATCGGCGGGGGGACTGTGACTTCTCATCTGGTGATAAACTCCGCTGGTGGGAAGTTTTGGGGCCTTTTGACACCATTTCTTTAGCATCACGTCATATGGGGGGTATGTCCTTTATTGAGGCCTCATCATGGAAGTCCCCACTACCTGAACTCCAATGAGTAGACTTAGGACTACTTTCTCGGCGGGCAGCAGGTGAAGAGACCCTTCGGCCCGAAGCTGGTTGAGACTACCTTTGGTTAAGCTGTTGTGTCATCTTAGCCACAACAGAGCACTGAAAATCGAACAGTAAGCTCATCATGACTGTCATAGGACGTTCGTCCTCAGGTAAAGAAGTCCCCATGGTGGGTTGTTTAGTCGCCGGTTGAGTTTCCGGCGCGGACGGGGACTTAGGGGGTCCCTTGTCCTCAGAACGTCAAGTCTTAACAACGGTGACCTGGGAATGAGTTCCCATAAATGGCGCCAAATGATGCCGGATGGCATCTTCATCGTATGACATGCTAGCCTGAAGAAGAGACTTCCGGTGTAAGGGTGCCTAAAACACTCAAAAGATCAAGGGTTAGGAGCTCCCCGAAATGTGTTTCCGGGGGAGGAGCCTCCAACGCCCAAGTCAGTATTTGGGGAGTAAGGAGCAGAGGGTGGAGAGCAAAGAGTAGAGAGAGTTCTATGTCCTCTTACCAAGTTCATTCCCACGTTTTTATAGGAGGGCGTAACGAGGAGGCCATTTGACACGGCCCGCTCAGATCATGACACGCGTACGGTCAGATGTGGTATGTATCTTCGGAGATAGGCATCTCCAGTTGGCCGTAGGCCATTCTGGCTAGAGGTCAAGGGCATGTGCAAGGTCTCTGTGTGAGAGGCTTGTTAACCATTTTTGTCGTGTCTCTACAAGACCTCTTTGGGAAGCTAGAACCCTTCGGAGTATGGAACTCCTTTGCGGCAGGAGGTCTTCTTCGGCCTGACGTTACCATCGAGTGTTGTTAAGTGAGGTCCTTCGACAGAATGGGGCACCTTTAGGAGACATTCTCCCTTGCCGAGGATGGGGATATACACTCCCAAAGTTGGTGGGCTTGCCCATCTGAGGGTGGTTGTGCATGCTATTTTTGAGGTCAGTCTAATCATTTAACGAGGGTAGTTATGGTCAGGGCTAGGTCTTGACTGAAGGTGGTCTTTGCCTAGGTGATCAGATCTTGGAGACATTGGCCCTTCGGTTGTAGGGTGGTGTTCACACCGAGGATGGTGGGGGCTTCCCTTTTTCCTGAGGTTGGTCACGTGTGTTCCTAGAGGGTGGTACTCACCAAGCCAATTTGGGAAATCTCCAAGGGTAATAGCCCTTTGGCTATCACCTTGTTTGCCTTGAAGCCATAGGAAGCCTCCAAAGAGGATTAGGAGGGTCTTTTACGAATTCAGGGCGCGGGGTTTTGGGGCCTAAGCACCATGTAGGGTTGCAACACCCAGGGTGTATTTTAATATCAACAGAGCAGGGTGTTCCTAGCACCTATCGCCCGGGGTGTATGTTCATATCCACAAACTTGGGTGCTCCTAGCACCTCGGCCTTAGAGTGCTCCTATTGCCTATGCCCTAAAAGCCTTTTGAGCAACAATTTTCAACTTTTTGAAAGAGGATCCAAGGGTGGGTAGGGATGGTCCTTGGGGTGGCTAAGGGTTGTAATGGTACAATGGCACTCCGAAACAACCAAAAAATTTCCCATGATCAAGGGATTTGTCAACATTTTTTGAAGGAAAATGGAACTTATGATAAACCCAGTTAATTGGCCATAATAATACACCATTAGGAAAGGTGGAAGGTTTAGCACCATCGAGAGCATAGTTGTGCCTCTGGTCTTAAAACCTAAAAGAGAAAACCTTAGTACACCTACAAGGTCCTTCGGGACCTAGGAATAATGAGCCCAACCATGGACATTAGTACTCCACTAGTGTGAACCAAGTAATTGTGGATAGGTCTGTGTCTTAAATGAAGGTTTAGTGCACTTGTAGCCTTGGAAAGATTACTTGAGCCACAAGTGAGAACCTAGTGCACTCTTGGTAAGGGTTTAAGGTAGAAGCTTAGTACACAGGTGACCTAGGCAACTCCAAGGACTTGTGTCACACCCCACACAGGCCTTGGCCCAAGTGCACCTATCACTAGTACTTGGTATGCACTAGGGCACCTATGTGTGCTTGACTAAACTTATGCCCAAGGAGTAGTCCTAATGTGTCTATCATTAGTTCACAGTGCTCTCATAGGAAACAAGGGCCTAAGTACCTCAAGTGCACTTCAAGGGCATAAGGAAGTGCCTATTGCTAGACTGGGAGCACTACCAGGTGCCTATTAGAACATATACAGGATACATGCTAGAAAAACTGCCAGGGCACTGGGGTGTGCCACAGGAAGCCTCCTAGTGTTGCCCTATCGCTTACTTACGAGACACGGCAAGACATGGCAAGACCTAGAACTCAATCAAACGAGCGTTGTCCTTAGATGCTTATCAAGTGTGCATTCATAACGCATGGTAACCAAGGCACCCAATCTCAAGTTTTTGAAAACCTTTTTCATATGAAAGGGAGGTTAACTAAATATGCTCGACTAAGTTTGCACAAGCCATACTTGATAGGCAAAGGGCTATTAACCCTCATAGAATTCCCAAAGTGACCTGAGAAGCACCACCATCGAGAAACATGACTAACCAACCTCAGGAAAGAGAGGCCCTTACCATCCTCGGGAAGAACACCACCTTATAACTGAGGGGCCATGGTCCCCGAGATCTCCAGATCACCTAGCCAAAAACCACCCTCAAGGAAGACCTACCAACATCGGTCAACGACAACCACCCTCGGTAAGTAATAGAACCGACCTCGGAAAATCTATATATTACCACCTTCAGAATAGCAAGTCACCAAGTTTGGGAAAGTATATCCACATCCTCGGCAAGGAAGAGCATCTTCCAAAAGTGCCCCAATCTGCCGAAAGGCCTCTCCTAACAGCCCTCGGTAGCTATATTAAGCCAAAGGGGGCCTCCTATTCCGAAGGAGCCTTATACCTCGAAGGGGTCTCATTCTCTGAAGGGGTCTTGCGAAGATACGACAAAAATAGTTAAGGAGCCTCTGATAGAGAGGCCTCACACATGGCCCTGCCCATTTGCCGAAACGGCCTACGGCTAGCTAGAGAAACCTATCTCCTAGGGTACAGATCAAATCTAACCGAACACGTGTCACAATCTGAACAGGCTATGTCAAACAGCCCCCTCTCTCCACCCTCCTATAAATACTTAGGAATGACCTTAGTAAGGAAGCACACAGAACTCTCACTATTTTCCTCACTCTCTACTCCTTACTATTATTACTCTCTCAAACACTGACTTGGGCGTCAGTGGCTCCTCCCTTGGAAACACATTCTGGGTAGTCTCTAACCCTTGTTCCTCAAAGTCTTGCAGGCGCCCTCATACCGAAAGTCTCTCCCTTAGGCCAGCATGTCATATGACGAGTATGCTGCCGGGCATCATTTGGCACCATTTGTGAGAACTCCCTCTCACGTCGTTGTTGTTGAGACCGGGTGTTCTAAGGACAAGGGACTCCCGAACTCCCAGTCCGCGCTGAAAGCTCCAACAGTGACTGAACAACCTGCGGTAGAGACTTATTTGCCTGAGGATGAACGTCCTCTGACGGTCACGATGAGCTTTCTGCGGGACTCTCAGCGCTTTATTGTGGCTGAAATGACCTGACAGCTCAACCAAAGGTGGTCTCAACCACCAGTCGGGGGAAGGGCGCCTTCTCCTAGCACCGGGCAAGAGAGGAGCCTAAAGTTACCCCGCCGGAGCTCTGGAAGTAGGGGCTCTCATGATGAGTCTTCAACGGAGAACATACTCTCCAGAGGATGTCACGTGGGAGACACGGTGTCAAAAGAACCCAGGACTGCCCGTCAGTGAAGTCCATCCCCATATGGGAGGTCCCAGTCCCCACGCCGATGAAGTTACTCTCCGTTGCCGGCAACCACTAGACAGTGAGCGAAAAATAGTCCTACCACCCTCATGGAGAAGATCTTAGAGAGGTTGGAAAAGGTAGAAAGACAGATCTCTCGGAAGCCTGTTTGGTCGAGGTTGTCGGAGACATTGATCGGAGAAGAGTCACCGTTCATCCATGCAGTGGTAGAGGTGCCTATGCTGAGTGACTTCCGAGTACCGTGCTTGGAAACATATGACGGATGTAGTGACCCCCAAGCTCACTTGATGAAGTATAGGCGCAGTATGGTGTTGCATGGGGCTGATGATGCCACCCTCTGCAAATGCTTTGAAGTCACCCTTTTAGGGCCCACAACTACGTGGTATAACTCCCTGGCTCTAGGGACCATATGTGTTTCCAGGAGTTTTCCACCGCATTCACCCAGCAGGTCATCGGAAGTAGGCAGGCTGTTACCACCTCACAAAATAGGAGAATTACAAGTGTGTCATAATGGCTAAAAACCATTATATTGTGTAATTCTCACCATAGTGATTGAAGTGTGGGGGGTAAAACGCATGATCAACACCTCCTTAAAAGTGTTTCAAGTTAGTAACTTGGCTCCCAAGAAAAGCCTAAAGGATTGCTTGTTTGTCAAGCAACCTATGGACTTTTTTGTAAGGTTTTGGAAATTCGGGCACTCAATTGTAAAACTCTCAAGAAAGAGACTTGGAGAGTTATGGGAAGGATATAAATGGTATGAAAGTGCTATTGGAGGATCAAATTTCTCATGGAAGACAAGTTTGGACAAAGGAAACACTAAAGGCAATAAGGACCAAAATGTCGTAGTGTAAACCTTAAGGTGTTCAAGCTTTTGACTTAAGTGTAAGGGTGGAATTATGGGGTTATCCCACCATGGGGGAGGCAGCCAAGACTTGATAATTAGTAAAAAATGTTGGGCACATGTGTACCAATGAGTTTACGACAAAGAAACCATAATTAGTGAGAAAGAAAATGATATAAAGCAAGGTTAAGCTTATTAAGTGTCTTTTGTGCCCTTAAGCTCATTTAAGGCCATTTAAGTGGCCAAATCACTTATCCCTCTCCCATTTTCATCCTCCCCCACCCCAAGAACATAGCCATACTTACTCCATAGCCACCATGCCTTCAAACTTGCAATTGATTGAAATTGAAGGCAAAAGGAAGCAATTGGAAGCAAACTAAAGCTATTTTTTGGATACTTCAAGGATCAAGCTTGATTTTTGGCCTACCCACTTTGGTAAGGGTTCTCTTGCTCTCATGGACTGTTTTCTACAATTTTCAAAAATCCATGGAGCTAGGACTAAGCTTGGAAGAGAGCCATGTGCTTGATGAACCAAGCTTAGTGAGGGGAGTGCACTTGTTGAAGGTTTTGTGACCTAGTGTGAAGTGCACAAAGATGGCAGTAAAATGAGGGTTACTAGAGCCCAAAGTTAGTACTAACTACTTTTAAAATCCTCCTAAGACCAAGCATTAGCTTGAGCAGCGCTACCATAGTGATTTATTTATGTTTATTGCATGTTTTATGGACTAACCTATGGTATATGTCGCTCTACATTTCATGTGTTTGTTGGTTATGAATGGCTGCTGCATTTGGTTGCTATATCTTGTATATATGTATTGTGTTTCTTGTGTTTTAGTGTCTTTGGATGCATGTTTTAATGAGGATCACATTACCTTAAGAAACCAAGTGCAACCCTTACTAAGTTTCTCAATGAAACTTACTCCGCTCAGTTCTGTCATTTCAGGTCCAGCTGAAATATCACCTTCAAACTAACCTTTATGGTTTGAATTGTAATCTAAAATTTCAGGTACATGAACTTCCATATGTCCAGTTATGATCTGGAAAGTTTGGTGATTTTACAAGCACATTTGGTATTTTTAATGGTGGTACTTATTGTGGTATGCAGCAGCTGTCCAGTATCCTGTTCTGGAGTCCATTGTGTCTCCGGCACTCCTGCAACTTAGGGTGTGTATTTAGCTGAGTTAAGACCATTTTTTAGTGCATGTACGCATGTACATGTAGTGTAAGTAAGATTAGATAAGTATGTGAACATTTGAGTAATGTTTTGGCTATGTAAGTGACGTGGTGGAAAGCTGCCTAATTGTGAATGATGAGCTGCTTATTTGTAAATTCTGTTTTGACCACATAAAGTTGTTAAAAGAAAGGGAATGTAATTCCTATGTGTAATGGACATATATGGGATAGCCTTGGATGGCTTTCCCCTTGTGAATGAAGTGTTTGCATGGCTTGGGAAAATTGTATGGGCAAAATGGTCCAAAAGTTGCCAGAATTTTGACTCTGGACATAAAGTTTATATCTCCTTGTGTAGAATGAATCTTGGTATAAAATTTTGACCACACCTAGAGGACATCTAGAGGGTTAAATTGGATTTGAAATTTCTGGATTTAGAGTCCTGTGGCCAAAGATATGGTGTTTCAAATTTGGCTTATTTACTGTTCATTTGGTCAGAATTTTGTAACCAACTTAAAAACTGCATAACTTGGTCCATAGGTGGGCTATTGCTGTAAAAAAAAATTCCTTGGTTTGCTCTAAGTCTCTATTTGATAATGGATAAAATAAAATAGGTGGGTATGTGGCTAGAATGATACATTTTATTAGTGGAAGTTACAGGTGCAGTAGCTGGCCACTAGAACTTAACAAGATTGCCTAATGTGTGGAAGCCAAAACTAAGACTTGTGCTTGTGTTTTCCTTCTTAGCTACCATAGTGTGCATAAATGTAAATATGTGTGTTATGGTTAGACCAATAGGCATGTATTTACATAGTGCTCAAGAGGGTCGCTTGAGTATGTACACTAGGGGTGTTGTTCCGATGACTTACAGGACACACCAAACCTGGGAGTTTTAATGCACATTTTTGGCACCATAACTAGACTACCCTAGAGTGGGTAACACTGGCAGCGAAGATGCCCGTCCAAATGTTTGACATAGCCCAAAAGAATGGGAAGACCATTCCGGACTATGTGAAGAGGTTCAACCGAGAAGCACTAAGTGTGCCCGACTTCTGCCTCAAAATCTGCATCCTTGCCATGATTAGGGGACTTTAGAGAAATTCACAACTCTTTTATGAGTTCTCCAAAGATCCCCTTGATACGCTCGGTGAATTCTACCAAAGTCCAGAACAGCACATGACGGCCAAAGAACTGTGGATGGGAGGGCTGAAGTCTGACCATAATCATCCCGAGGGTCAGGTTCACCAACCTCGGTATTCGACCAAGGGTGGGGGTAGACCTCGGAGGCAGAGAGGGAAGAGGTAGGTGTCATTCACTCCCTTGAACACCCCAAGCACAAACATACTAATGGCCAAAGAAAGGCAAGGAACTACTATCCAATGTCCGAAGGCCATGACCTCGGAGAATAAGAAGAACATGAAGAAGTTTTCCCAATTTCACTAAGACCATGGGCACGACATCGAGGACTGCTTCCAGCTGAAAAAGTACATCAAATCTCATAATCAAACAAGGCCAACTGTGGCGATACCTGTGAATGTCATCCCCTAAAGGAAGAAGGGAAGAAGAAAGGAAAAGGGAAGATGAAGACTATGATTCTGATCGACGTCAGAACCAAAGTCCTAGAAAGCATCCACCACCTCCAGCGGGAGTAATCCAGACAATCACTACTGGGATACCCTCAGCCGAGAGAAAAAGGAACATTCAAGAAATCTCGATAATGGAGTTTGGAAACCCAACGAACAAGCTTATTCAGAAAGATGGGTCTACCATGAAGTTCCCTCATGATGACCCCTTCCTAATCATGGCAAGGATAGGGAGTTGGGAGGTCAAAAGAGTGCTCATTAATGATGGTTCCAATGCCAACGTTCTATTCTCCCACCTGTTGCCGAACTTGGGCATCTCCTAGGGTGATCTGAAACCTGTTACTTCCCCTATGTTTAGTGTAGGGCCATCTAAACTCCCTATGCTCGGGTGGATTAATCTGCCTTTGATGCTGAGGGGAACTTTAGTTCAGGACAAGAAAGAGCTTTTCGGCTCCACAATGACAAGGTTCATTGTCATAGATGTCCCTTCTTCATACAATGCTATCCTTGGAAGGCAGACATAAGGAAATCTCCACATTTGGCCAGATGTGATATTCCTAACAGTTACCTCCGGCACGAAGGAAGGGGACACAGAGATATTCGCTGATCAAGCTGAGGTGAGGAAAGTCTTCATGAAGGCAAGACAAAGTCCAATGAAAGTTCATGCACAAACTTCAGAAGAAAGAAGCATACTCACTGAAGAGGTAATAGGACAAGGAGTAGGTGACTTCAAAAAAATAGAAACAGAGGATGTAGAACTTGTCCCAGGCCGAAGTACCCAAGGGGGGAAACAACTGGCCGAAGGTGACAAGCAAAAGCTTGTATCTTTTCTGTTAATGAAAAAAGATCTGTTTGCCTACTCTTCAAAGGACATGCCTGGGGTAGGCACTCAGATAATCCAACATAGCCTTAAAGTGCGTTCAGAGGTGAAGCCTGTTCGGCAAGAAAAGCGTAGCCTCTCGGCACATAAGAACAACTTTGTGAGAGCTGAAGTCCAACGGTTAACGAAGGCAGGTGTAATAAGAGAAGTCAAGTACCCCGAATGGCTTAGCAATGTTGTTATCTCCAGGAAGGAAGGGAGTGATAAGCTCCAAATGTGCATCAACTTCCAAAACATAAACAATGCCTGTCCTAAGGATTCTTATCCTCTACCACCTATAGATCAATTGGTGGACTCAACTAGCAAATATGGTCTACTTAGCTTCATCGACTCCTTTAGCGGATACCACCAAATCCAGATGGATCCCGAAGACAAGGAAAAAACCGCCTTCATCACCGAAGTTGGGACCTACTAGTACACCAAAATGCCCTTTGGCCTTAAGAAGGAGGGGCCATGTACCAAAGGCTGATGAATAGGGTGTTCGACTCTCAAATTGGGAGAAATATGGAAGTATATGTCAATGATATGATAGTTAAGAGGAAAATGCCTAGTAATCATATCTTAGACTTAAAGGGAACATTCCACCGACTTCAGGAATTCAGAATTCGTTTCAATCCTGAGAAGTGCGTATTCGGAGTGAATGCAGGCAAGTTCCTCGGATTCATGGTATCGGAATGAGGTATCGATGCCGACGTAGAAAAGGTTAAGGCCCTGCTAGGATTCCGAACTCCCACAACGTCAAAGGACGTGCAAAGACTCATAGGGAGAATCACGGCCCTTAGCAGATTCATCTCTAGATACGAGGATAGGTGCCGACCATTCTTCAAAGTGTTCACTAAAGCAGCAAAAAATGAAGGTGACTTCGGTTCCAAGGAACACCCTTGAAATGAAGACTACCAAAAGGCTTGGGATTAGCTCAAAACCTACCTAACCTGTCTGCCGACACTTCGGCAGCCGCAGAAGGGTGAACTGCTCATCCTCTACCTTGCCAACACTAAAAAGGCAGTAAGCTCGGTGTTAGTAAAGGAAGAGGGAGGAAAGCAATGGCCAGTGTATTATGTGAGTAAGTGCCTGTGTGGTGCCAAAGTTAGGTACCCTCTTCTACAAAAGGCCATCTATGCCCTAGTACTAGCAAGTAGAAGGGTGCGACCTTACTTCCAAGGGCACCCCATCTTGGTCAGAAGTAACCTACCTCTAAGAGATGTCATGAGAAAGGTAGACCACATGGGAAGATTGTCAAAATGGTGCATTGAGGTCGGTGAATATGACATCAACTATGAGCCGAGAAGGGCAACAAAGGCCCAAGTATTGGCAACCTTCATTGCCGAGGTCCCAAAAACCAAGGATACTCCGAAAAACCTCAGAAAAAATGAACCTAAGTGGACACTCTTTGTTGATGGAGGCTCCGGTTCCGAACACCAAGGAGCTAGAGTAATCCTACGTGGTCCCGATGGTATGGAAGCCAGGGAAGCCATCAAATTCAGATTCAATGTCACCAATAATGTCGCCGAATATGAAGCCCTTATAGCAGGCTTGCGGCTAGTAAAAAGAGTTGGCGTAAGGAATTTGAAGGCCCACAGTGATTCTCAGTTAGTGGTATGATAGATGGTGGGGGACTACAGCGCACGGGACCCAAACTTGGCAAAATACCATGGCCTAGTGAAAAAGCTTATCTAGGAGTTTGACACGGTACATATAGAAAATGTACCTCGGTGAAGCAATGTGGGAGTCAATACTCTAGCCAAATCAAAAAGGTTCGCTGAGGTGCTATATCAGCCAAGTGTGGTAGCAATGTGCATTAGAACCTTGGGAAGAGGGTGGAAAGACCCTATCAAGAAATACCTCGCAACGTTAAAACTTCCTGAAGATCCTCTCGAGGTCACGAAAGTGCAAAAGTGCTTAGGAAGATACTTCTTGATTGGGGAAGAGCTGTACCCGCAAGGGTACACAAGTCCGTTATAGAGGTGTGTCAGCGAGGAAGATGTTGAGATGATCCTCAAAGAAGTCCATGAGGGAGCCTGTGGTTCTTACATAGGAACTGATGCCCTTGTCGGGGTACTACTCCGCCAAGGATACTTCTAGTGTACCTTGAGGAGGGATGCGAGGCAATTTGTCAAGAAATGTGACAACTGCCAGAGACATGCTCCTATCCAGAGACTACCCTCAAAAGCCATAACTTCGGCAAACTACCCCTGCCCCTTTGCCGTATGGGGTATAGACCTCATTGGGCCTCTCCCAACAGCTCTCGGAGGAGTGAAATTTTGTGTAGTCGCAATAGACTACTTCACCAAGTGGATCGAGGCTGAGCCTTTAGCAGCAATATCGGTGAGGGACATACAGTGATTTTTCTGGAAGAACATCATATGCAGATTTGGCATTCCAAGGGTGATAATAGCAGATAATGGCTCCCAAATTTACTGATAAGGGGTTCCAGGACTTCACTACCAACCTCAGAATTAAATTGTACTTCACCCCAGTGGCCCATCCTTAAACCAATGGACAGGTTGAAGTGTCCAATAGAATAATAAAAGATGGTCTGAAAAAGACGTTGAAAGAAGCAAAGGGAGAATGGCCAGGAGAGCTTTTGAGTGTGCTGTGGAGCTATCGAACAACCCAAATAAGGGCCACCGGCGTGACACCCTTCTCACTCATCTTCGGAACAGAGGCCATTATCCCCGTCGAGGTCGCACAGCCCTCTTTTAGAATACAGGTGTTTGACAAAGAAGGGAACAACCTCGGTTTAAGGGCCAAGTTGGATTTAATTGATGAGCACAAAGAGATGGTTGAGCTTAGAAGTAAATCTTTTTAGCTAAGAGTAGCCGTTGCTACAAACTTGCATGTCAAGCATAAAGGAATCAAGAATGGGGACCTCGTCCTCTGAAGAGCTGAATTTGAAGCCCAAAGACCATCCTATGGAGTACTTCGGGCAAATTGGGATGGACCTTATTTGGTCCTCGAAGATGTTTGGCCAAGAGTCTACAAACTCGGTAATACCGAAGGACAAGAGTTTAAAAATACATGGCATTCAGACTTCCTAAAAAAATTTTTACACTTCAAACATTTTCTGGTCAGAAAATTGTTCAAAAAACACCAAGGGAAAAATGACCGAAGGTTGTAACCTCCTATGACCGAACATGGTTCCCTTCGAGGGACATCGACCGAACATGGTCAAGCCCGAAGGTGGAAAGCCGAAAGTGATTGTTTCCTGAATTACGTAAGTGAATTCCCATACTTAAAAAAATTTTCAAGGTAGTCGATTCCGAATGTGTCCAACCAAATGAGGTTTTTTCAAAGGCGCCTATGTGTAAAGTTATATATTATTGCTGAAGTATAGTGACCAAACATGTTCAGTTCCAAGGCAAAAAACTGAACATATTCACTTCTGAGGGGGCAACCGAACATGGACACTTTCCAAGGGGCATTCGTGAAAATAGACAGCTTTTTCCAAAGAAAATCAAAATCAACCGAACATGGTTGGCAAAAAGGTACTTAACTATTTCTTACATGGGCTACGTTTTGCAGAAGATATTCAACCAAACATGTTTTGATCTTATAAATACCTAACTACCGCTTAAAGGTCATTGACTGAAGATGGTCATGAAACCCCTCGGCAGAAGTTAGTTTAGTGTTAAAGAATGGAGATGATATCCGAAGACCAATTTCAGACTTAGCCAAATTTTGAAGAAGAGAGATATTTCATTAACACCTCATCACAAAATACAAGGAGTAGATTACAAAGGAAAGAAGAAAAAGGAAACCTATTCGGGGTCCTAGCCACCCGTTGGCTCCTCAGCATTTTCAGCTTCCTCACCTTCGGCGTCATCTTCTTCAGCAACAACTTTTGGCACCGAAGGTGGATTAGCTCTGATGCCCGTCGGCATCTTTGTTGTACGACATAATGCACTACAGTAGGGACTTCCGGCGAAGAGGGTGTCTAAAGAAGAGACTTCTGACGGGAGACGTTACCTGAAACACTTAAAGAACAACGGTTAGGAGGTCCCCGGAATGTTTTTCTGGGCAAGGAGCCTCCGACGCCCTAGTCAGTATTTAGCCAAATGAAGAGTGATCAGTAGAGAGTAGAGAATGTGTTCCTTTTGAGAGTCCAGTCCCCCCCTTACCAAGGTCGTTTCCTAAGTATTTATAGGGAGGTGTCAGAAAAAGCCTACCTAACACAGCCCGCTCAGATCATGACACGTGTTCGGTTGGATGCAGTTCGTACCTTCGGAAATGGGGGCCTTTAGCCAGCCATAGGCCATATTGGCCAGAAGTTAGGGTCACGGGAGGTCTACATGTCAGGACATGTACGAGGGCGGCTTGTTAGGACGTGTGCGAGGGCAGTGTGTCGGAGGCTCCTTAACGATTTTTATCGTATTCTCGCGACCCCTTCGGTGAAAGAGGACCCTTCGGGATATGAGGGTTTCTTTCCAAGATTGCTCCAGTTATTAGCAAGTCCCCTCGGCATGGAGGATCCCTATTTTGGAGGATGTTCTCCTCTGCCGAGGATGGTGAGTCTACCTTTCCCGAAGCTGGTCAGGTCATCTTACCGAGGGTGGTAGAGCACCGTGTTCCTGAGCTTAATATTATCAGTCCCTGAATGTGATGGTGGATGACCAAGGTTGAGGGGTCAGGGGATCAAACCCTGTCTTATCGAGGTTGGTGCTCGTATTTCTTGAGGGTGATGCTCACCCTCACCGAGGGTGGCACTTTGCCAGAGCTTGGGGTTCTTAAGGGTAATAGCGCTTTGGCCATCACATGCCCCCCTCGGAAAGCTGAAGTGATTACGTCGGCGTGTAGATTCTCAGAGCACTTTGTGAGGCTCATTTATGAAGGTTGGTAGTTATCTTGGGCGGGGGACACTTTGTTCTTCGAGGGTCTGTCTTCCCATCCGAGGTAGCTCGTAAGTGCTACTCCTCGTCTTTTGGCTAGGCCCTCGGCTTTTTTCGAAGTGTGTGTTCCTCCTTTCAAATTTTCTGACGCGTGTCAGTGAATCATCATGTCTCGTAATTGGCCAGCTGTGCCTCTTCAGATGAGCTTGCCTAGGCATCCGTGTTGTCAGGAGGCGTGCCCTCATTTCTTGTGTTAGATGCCACGTGTCATGCGGCAATTGGGGGATAGTTGTGTCGGTTATGTCAGCTGCGTCTCCTTGCCTTCAGCAGGTAATTATGGCGATGATTCGCCTTAAAGGGGCAGTTATGGCGACGATTCGCCTACCCCCTTCTCCTATATAAACACTTCTCCTCTTCAGAGTTTGCACTTGCTTTCCTTTGCTTCTCCTGTTGCTCTCCTTTGCTCTCAAGCTTTTCTCCTTTTTCTATGGCAGTGCAAGCGGCGGAGCGATTTCCGATGAGCTTTTATGACGGCATCCACCAATCCCGACTTCGGCAAAGGCTTCGGTGGGTTTTTCCTTCCAAGGTCCTTTGGCTTATTCTTTTTCCATTTTTTCTAGTGTCTGAAGTCATTTTCCTTTCCTAAAGTCCTTTTTTTTTACTGAACATGTCTTCTCCCTTCCCATTCATGTCTGTTCATCCTATTCCCAATTGTTGGGCTTCTCTCGACTTTCATCTATGCTGCACCACCTTGGAAAAAACAGAGATGTGGGTAGCTAAATTCTACCTCCCATCTTACACTGTGACTAGGCTTCCTACTGCAGGCTTGCTTAGTTACATGTACCATTCAGACGAGGTTATTATTTTCTGAGCTCAACTGAAGGCCGGACTTCGGTTTCCTCCGCTGAAGATGATTTGTGAATTTTGCCAATTCCATGGCATAGCCGTGACTCAGCTTGCTCCTAATTCTTACTCTTACTTCAACGCTTTTCTCTGCATGTGTGGGGTTTTCAAGATAGAACCCCACTTCATCATTTTTTCATGCAGTATTACAAGCTCTATCTAACCTTGAAGGGTGGCTTCTATTTCTTGCTACCTCAGGGATCTAGGAGCAAAAGATACATGTTCACCTTCGGCACCAAGGATAGCTGGCAAGGGTGGCAAAAGAAATTCTTCTTCCTCTAGGTGGACAAGGCGTGGTCATATGTGCCGACCCGGTGGGCCCAGGGAACACTAGAGACGGATGTTGTTGATCCCAAGAAGTTGCTAACTCCTGAGTTAGCGACGAGGTTTGAGGACTTTGGTAGCCGTATCCGAGCTATCGCCGACTGGGATTCCGAGGTCCCACCACGCTCCTTGTATCCCTTCCCCATCAAGTGGGACCTCATGACTGAAGAGGTCCTTTGGGAGTTAGGGGTGATCAAGGAGCACAAGTTAGACCTTGGCATGCCGGTGGTTGCCATCGAAGGGAAAAAGACATGGCTGGTGATGCTCCTTCGGAAGAAGCTCACGTACGAAGCCCTTGTCGAGAGTAAGTCGCTTTCCAAATTTTGCTATAAGTACCCCTTTGAACTTACGCTGATATTTTCTTCCTTTTTCAAAGATGGGCGATCAGTCAGCTACCTTTTACAAGTTTCTCTTCCTTAGTCAAGCCGAGAAGGGGGAACAGAAGAAGAAAGCTTCCCCGAAGAGGCCAAAGTCATCTGGAGGGGGGCCATCTTCGACCAAGAAAGCAAAGAAGGACCTTCTTCCCCCCCGCCTTTGGAAGATGTCATAGAGGTCGGGGATCAACCTTCAGGCCATGTCAACCTCCCAACGGAGCTGGGCGTGAGCTCTGTTCCCCGGAGTCCTGCCACTTCGGCGGACATCTTGGTCACTTCAGCAGGAGGCCCTCCTATTGAAGAGTTTGAGGAGCGACGATCGAGCAAGGGCAAACACATCCCTGCCAAAATGGAGGAAGTCCACGACTCCGACGATGACATCACCGACGTTCCACCAGGTTTCTCCTTTAGCCATCTTTTTATAAATTCAGACATCTTTAGCATTCTTGACTTTATAAATGTATGGCTAAGGGTCAATGTACTGATGGAACTTCGATGCGATTTTGTAGAGGAGTTGGCACCCTTGGCATGGATGGTGGAGCATGCCCGGAAGCGGGCCCTTCGGGACTCCCATATCCCGAAGGATAAGGTTCCCAGGGAGCCTTTCTGGTCATTCACGGAGGACATGAACTTGTTCTCCGAAGACAGCCAGCAAATGGTTCCCCAAATGGCGAGGGGCGTGCTCACCCAAGCCACGTTCAAATCTATGGCAGATGAGTGCCCAAATGAGGAGGTCCTCGCTGTGAGGATGTCCGAACATGCTGCATAGGTACTTTTTAGACCCTTTGTCCTTTCTCCAAAATTTTCTACGTGTTTTGCTTTTCTTTGTAAAACTTTACCAAGTGTCCTTCTTTTTGCATCTCTTGGCGTGCAGCGGCTACGTCAGAGCTTGGGCAGCAAAGTAATCTTCGATCCGATCCTGGACCGAAGAGTGCCTGGAGAAGGCCAAAGTATTTTGTGCCAACTCGGTCGTTAAGTGCGCCAAGTTGAACAAAATAGGCAAGGAGGAGACTGCTAGACTTCGGGAGGAGTTCTTGAAGGCCCATTAGGAGCTCTTGAAGGATTTCTCCCAGAAGATGTCTCACCTCGGTGTGTAGGTCGTCGAGCTAACTTTGGAAAATGAGGCCTACCAGAAGGAGAAGGAGGAGGACTCTGCTCTGCTGACGAAAGCCCTCGCTGACAATGCCGATTTTTAGGCCGAGGTTGAGGCACTAAAGAAGGAGACAAAGAAGAAGAAGAAGATGAAGAAGCTAAAGAAGGAGGTCACCAAGTTGAGGAATGAGCTGGATGACTTGTCTATTGAGAAAGACAAGGCCGATCAAGCAACCAATGTTGCTTTCCAAGACGGCTTTTGTCTGGCTTGACACCAAGTCTTGGCGAAGTACCCCAAGCTCGACCAATCCTTCTTAGCTGCTTTGGACATCCCCGAGGGGCCTCGCTGGGCCTGGTCAAAGATTGATCATCTCAACCTGCCATTTGCTCTTCCTTTGACGCCGAAAGTCGTGACAAAGGATGTTGGGGATGGAGCATCTAATGATGGCGGGGTCTCTTAGGTGTCCAAGGTTTTACTTTTTCTTTTTCTTTTCCTTTGTAACCTTCTTCTTGTAATCTTATCCTTGTAATAATGTTACCCACTCTGGGATAGTCCAATTATGGTGCCAAAATTGTGCATTTAGACTCCTAGGATTGGTAATGTTCTGTAGGCCATCAGAACACTACCCTTAGTGTGCATACCCAAGTGGCCCTCTTGGGCACTATGTAAACACATGCATATTGGTCCAACCATCACACACATATTCACATTTCATGCACACCATGGCAGCAAAGAAGGAAAATAGTAGCACAAGTCTTAATCCTGGCTACCACACATTAGGCAATCTTGTTAAGTTCTAGTGACCAGCTACTGCACCCGTAACTTCCACTAATAAATAGTAGCTCATGGCTATCTTCCAAGCTTAGCCCTAGCTCCATGGATGCTTGAAAATACAGTAAACAATCCATGAGAGCAAGAGAACCCTTACCTTGAGTGTATGCTGAAATTGGAGCTTGATCCTAGGTGCACCCAAGTCTTAGTACCACATAGCTTCCAATTGCCCGTTCTTGCTTTATTTTGCCTTCAATTTTAATCTTGGAGGTATGGTGGCTATGGAAGAAGTGTGGTGGTGGAGATGCTACTTTTTTTTCTACTGGAAGAGACCAAATGTGGGAGATAAAGACTAAGATAATCACTTATAAAGACTTTAGTGCACAAAACACACTTAATAGCCTTAATTAAGCTTTATGTCATTTTCCTTGCTACAAGACCATGGCTTCTTAGTCTTAATTTTTTGGCCCATATTTTACTTTCTTGCCATGCTTTGTCCAGCCATCCCTTGAGTGGGATAAGTGATTTGGCCGCTTAAATGGCCTTAAATGAGCTTAAGGGCACAAAACACACTTAACAAGCTTAACCTTGCTTTATGTCATTTTCCTTCCCATTAATTATGGTCCCTTTGTCTTAAACTCATTGGTACACATGTGCCCACCATTATTGACTAATTATCAAGCCTTAGCTGCCTCCTCCATGGTGGGAAAACTCCAAATTGCTCCATTTGACTTAAGTAAAAAATGTACACATCATAAGGCTTACACTACGACACTTAGGTCCTTTATGCCTTTTTGTGCTTTCTTTGTCTTTAGTTGTCTTCCATGAGAAATTTGGTCCTCCAATACCACTTTCATACCATTCATACCCTTCTCATAACTCTCCAAATCTCTTTCCTGAGAGTTTTACAATTGAGCACCTGAGTTTCTAAAATCTTACAAAAAAAGTCCATAGGTTGCTTGACAAACAAGCAATCCTTATGGCTTTTCTTTGGGGCCAAGTTACTAACTTAGAACACTTTTTAGGAGGCGTTGACCATACCTTTTACCCCCCACACTTCAATCACTATGGTGAGAATTACACAATATAATGGTTTTTAGCCATTATGACACACTTGTCATTCTCCCATTTTTGTGAGGTGGTAACAAATAANGGCTCCTTTTTAATAAAATTCTTTCTTTCCTCCAAAATTTGGCTAAGTCTAAAGATAAGTTTCTCCTTAAATAATCTTCATTTCCAAGAATTAGTTTGACCATTTTTGGTCTAGGACCCTCGGGAAGATATTTTTTGCGCTTTTATCAACCGTCTTCGGCATGACGCCAGCTTCGATGAATATCTTTTGGCAAAGCTTTGCCTGTTTTTATTAGCCATGTTCGGTTGACGCGCGTTCAGAGAAAATGTGTGATTTTCACAAGTACATACTTGCGCCTTGTTCAGTTAGATTTCTTAGGTGGGGCTATTTTTCCCGAAAAATTTTCTGTACTTAGAAAAATTTCTAACTGTACAATTTCATAAAAAAATTCTAAGTGTAGAATTTCCTCAAGGCATCTAAATGCCATATATTTTTTAGTTCTCCGCGTTCGGTATCACCGAGCTTATAGACTCTTAGCCGAACCTCGCCAAGGACCAAATAAGGTCCTTCCTAGTTTGCCCAAAGTACTCTGTGAGAGGGTCTTCGGGGCTCGAACTCAGCCTTTCGAAGGACAAGGTCCCCTGTCTAATTCCTTTTCTCTTGACATGCGAGTTTGCAAAAGTAGTTACTCTTTGTTGAACAGCTTTTCTTCTAAGCTCAGCCACTTCTCTGTGTTCGTCAATGAGGTCCAGCTTAGTTCTCAACCCGAGGTCATTCCCCTTTTCCTCGAACACTTGTACTTTTATTGAGGACTAAACTACTTCGATAGGAATGACGGCCTCTATGCCGAATGCGAGAAAGAAAGGTGTCTCACCTGTGGCCCTTCGGGGAGTTGTCTGATAGCTCCATAGCACACTAGGGAGTTCTCCTGGCCATCTTCCTTTTGCTTCCATGAATCTCTTTTTCAAACCATCCTTTATGGTTCTGTTGGACACTCCTACCTGTCCGTTGCTCTGGGGATGGGCTACCGAGGTGAAGTGCATTTTTATCCCGAGGTCAGTGGTGAATTCTTGGAATCCCTTGTCAATAAACTGGGAACCATTGTCAGCTACTATCACCCTCGGTATGCTAAATCTACATACGATGTTTTTCCAGACAAATTTCTGTATGTCCTTCGCCAAAACGATTTCCAAGGGCTTTGCCTCAACCCATTTAATGACGTAATCTACTGCGACCATGTAGAATTTCACTCTTCCGGGTGCAGTTGGGAGGGGCCCGATGAGGTCAATCCCCCATACCGTGAAGGGGAAAGGGTAGTTTAACAAATTTATCATTTCCGAGGGTAGCCTCTGGACGTTGGCGTGTCTTTGGCAATTATCACATTTTTGGACAAACTGCCTCGCGTCCTTTCTTAGGGTGGGCCAGAAGTACCCTTGGCGGAGTAGTACTCCTGCCAGGGCGTCAGTTCCTATGTTGGAACCACAGGCCCCCTCGTGGACTTCTTTGAGGGGTGTCTTTATGTCCTCTTCGCTGACACACCTTTGCAGTGGACTCCCATACCCCTGTCAGTATAACTCTTCTCCGGTTAGGAAATATCGTCCGGAATGTCTTTGTACTTTTGCCACTTTATGAGGGTCTTCGAGAAGCTCCGAGGTTGTAAGATACTTTTTTATGGGATTTCTCCATCCTCATTTTGAGGTTGCTATGCTCGGGTGACTTAGTACTTCGGTGGACATTTTTATCTTGGCCAGAGTATCTGCTTCAGTATTGTCTCGGCGAGGGAAGTTCTCGATGTGCACTGCGTCAAACTCTCAGATGACCTTTGATATAAGCTCGTGATACTTTGCCAGAGTTGGGTCCTTCACACTATAGTCCCCTGCCATCTGTCAGACCACTAGTTGAGAATCGCTGTGAGCCTTTAAGTTTATCACACCAATTCTTCTAGCAAGGCGCAAACCTGCTGTGAGGGCTTCATATTCTGCCATATTGTTGGTGATGTTAAACCCAAATTTGATGGCTTTCATAGCTTCCATGCCTTCGGGACCACAAAGAATTACTGCAACTCCTTGATGTTCGGAGTCGGAGGCCCCATCGACAAACAGAGTCCACTCAGGTTTGTTATTACCAAGGTTGGGTTGACTTTCTTTGGCAATGTGTACCTCGACAATGAAATCTGCCAATGCTTGAGCATTTATTGCCTTCCTCGGCTCATAGGTGATATCATACTCGCCGAGCTCGATGCAGCATTTCGAAATCCTTCCCGAGTGGTCTACCTTCTTCATGATATCCCGAAGGGGCAAGTTACTTATCACAATAATGGGGTGGCCTTGGAAATAAGGACGTAGCCTTTTGTAGCAGGGGGTACCTGACTTCGGCACCATGCAAGGACTTGCTCACATAATATATTGGCCATTGCTTTGCCCCCTCTTCCTTTACAAGGACCGAACTTAACGCCTTTTCGTTGACGGCAAGGTATAGTATGAGGGGTTCCCTTTCCCGTGGCTACCGAAGTGTCAGCAGACGAGTTAGGTAGACTTTAAGCTCTTCCCAGGCTTTTTGGTAGTCTTCATTCCAAGGATGCACCTCGGTTCCGATGTTGCCACCATTTTTTGCCGCCCTAGTGAGGACCTTAAAGAACGGTCGGCAGCGATCCCCATATCTGGAGATGAATCTGCTGAGGGACGTGATTCTCCCTGTGAGTCTTTGCACATCCTTAGTCGTCGTGGGAGTTCAGAATCCCAGTAGGGCCTTGACCTTTTCTGGATTGGCGCCAATACCTCTTTCCGACACCATGAATCTGATGAACTTACCCGCACTTACCCCGAACATGCATTTTTCAGGGATGAGACGGATTCCAAAAGTCCTCAGTTGGTGGAATGTCTACTCTAAGTCCGTGATATGACTATTAGGTAGTTTGCTCTTAACTATCATATCATCAATGTAGACTTCCATGTTTCTCCCGATTTGGGAGTTGAAGTCCCTGTTATCAACCTTTGGTACGTGGCTCCTACATTCTTAAGCTTGAAGGGCATTCTAATATAGCAGTATGTACCAACTTTAATGATGAAGGCAGTCTTTTCTTCGTCTTCAGGGTCCATCCTGATTTGATGATACCCGCTGAAGGCGTTGAGGAAACTAAAGAGGCCATACTTGGCGGTTGAATCTACCAACTGATCTATTATCGGCAGAGGATATGAATCTTTAGGGTAGGCATCGTTCACATTTCGGAAGTCGATGCACATTCGGAGTTTATCACTCCTTTCCTTTGTGGTGATGACCACATTACTAAGCCATTCGGGGTATTTGACTTCTCTTATTACACCTGCTTCCATTAAGCATTGGACTTCGGTTTTGACAAAGTTGTTCTTATGCGCCGAGAGGCTTCACTTTTTTTGTCGGACAGGCATTGCCTTTAGGCGCACCTTAAGGCTGTGTTTGATGATGTGAGGGTCTACCCCAGGCATGTCCTTCAGCGAGTAGGCAAACAGACCTTTGTTCATTATCAGAAAAGATACAAGTTTTTCCTTGTCACCTTTGGCTAGTTTTTTCCCCATTCGGGTACTTCGGCCTAGGACAAGTTCTACATCTTCTGTTTCTATTTTCTCAGGGTCTTCTATTTCTTCTCCCTTTGCCTCCTTTGGGGGCACGGCCTTTGCTTTCGAAGTCTATGTGTGGATCTTTGCTGGGACCTGTCTTGCTTTCACAAAGACCCTTCTCACTGCCCTTTGGTCGATGAAGATTTTAGCATCTCTGTCCTTCGTTGCGAAGGTGACAGTCAAGTACTTCACATCTGGGCGGATGTGGAGATTCCCTTGCGTCTGCCTCCCAAGGATGGCATTGTATGATGAAGGGACATTTTTTACGACGAACCTTGCCATCGTGGAGGCAAAGAGCTCACCCTTGTTTTGTGGCGAGGTTCCCCTTAGCATTAGAGGTAGGTCAATCCACCTGAGGACAGGGAGTTCAGACGGACCTACCGCGAAGGTCGGGGAAGTGATAAGCTTGATATCGCCTCTTGAGATACCCAAATTTGGCAGCAGATGAGAGAATAAGGTGTTGATGTTAGAACCATCATCGAGTAGTACTCTTTTAACATCCTAACTCCCTATCCTTGCCATGATTAGGAGTGGGTCATCATGAGGGAAAACTACGATGGACCCATTTTTTCGAACAAGCTTCTTCGATGGGCTACTGAATTCCATCACCGAGATCTCCCTGGCTTTCCTCTTTCTTTCTACTGAAGGTAGTCTGGTGGTGATCATCCGGATTACTCCAGCCGGAGGTGGTAGATGCCTTTTAGGACTTCAATTCCGGTGTCTATCATAATCATAGTCCTCATCATCTCCTTTCTTTTCCTCTTCTCTCCTTCCTTTCGGGCAGGGCATCCGCAAGTAATGCCGAAGTTGGCCCTGCTTTGTTAGAGACTCGATGTGCTTCCTTAGCTGGAAGCAGTCTTCAGTGTCATGTTTGTGGTCTCGATGGAACTGGCAGAACTTCTTCATATTTTTCTTTTTTTCTGAAGTCATGGCTTTCAGACGCTGGATTGGGTTTCCTTGCCTTTCGATGGCCAGCAGTATGTTTGTTCGGGAGGTGTTCAGAGGAGTAAATGACATGGGTCTTTTCCCCTTCTGCTTCTGAGTTCTTCCCTCATCCTCGGCTGGGTACTGGGGTTGGTGACTTTGGCCTTCGGGATGATGCTGATCAAACTTCGTTCCTCCCATTCTTAGCTCCTCGGCTGTCATGTGTTGCTCGGTTTTGTAGTAGAACTCGCCAAGGGTGTCCAGAGGGTCTTTTGAGAACTCATAAAAGAGTTGTGAGTCTCACCGAAGTCCCCGTATCATGGCGAGGATGCCTATTTCGAGATGAAAGTCTAGCACGCTCAGGGCCTCTCGGTTAAACCTTTTGACATAGTCATGGATGGTTTCGCTGTTCCTTTGTGCTAAGTCTAACATCTGAATGGGCATCTTCACCGTCAGCCTGCTACCGATGAACTACTGTGTAAATGCCGTGGATAGCTCTTGGAAGCTCATCAAAGCCCTAACGGTGAGAGAGTTGTACCATGTAGTTGCCGGGCCAAAGAGGGTGACCTTAAAACACTTGCAAAGGGTAGCGTCATTGACACTGTGCAGCACCATGCTACGCTTGTACCTGGTCAGGTGGGCTTAGGGGTCACTACACCCATCGTACGTTTCCAAGCGAGGCACCCGAAAGTCGCTTGGCATAGGTGCCTCCACTATTGCTCGGATAAATGGAGACTCGTCTCCGGTGAAGGTTTCCAACAACCTTGACTAGATAGGCTTCAGAGCCACCTGCCTTTCTACTTTTCCAACCTCTTTAGGATTTTTTCCATGAAGATGGTGGTCCTGGGCTCTTCTCTCTGCCTGGAGGCCTCCGGCAATATAGAACGACTCCCCTTTTTCGGGGAGTAACTTTGGCGGAGGGGGGATTATGATCTTTCTTTTGGTGAAGCACTTCACCGGTGGGAAGTCATAGCCCCTCTAGACCCTGTTTCTCCAAAACGTCAGCCTTTAGGGGGTACATCCTCCGTTGAGGACTCATCACAGAAGTCCCTACTTGCTGAACTCCGGTGAGTGGACTTTGGGCTTCTCTCTCGACGAGGTGCTGGTGAGGATGCTCTTCATCCCGAAGGTGGTTGTGACCACCTTTGGTCTAGCTGCTGCATCATTTCAGCCATAATGGAGTGCTGAAACTCACGTAGAAAGCTCATCATGATGGTTAAAGGGCGTTCGTCCTCAGGCAAGGAAGTCCCTACGGCTGGTTGTTTGGTCGTTGGTTGAGCCTCTGGCACGGACGGGGACTTTGTGAGTCCCTTGTCCTTAGAATGCCAAGTCTCAACAATGGCTACTTGAGAGTTTGTTCTGACAAACGGTGCCAAATGATGCCCGTCGGCATCCTTGTTGTATGACATAATGGCCAGCAGTATGGACTTCTGGTGAAGAGGGTGTCTGAAAAAGAGACTTTCGACGGGAGAGGTTACTTGAAACACTCAAAGAACAAGGGTTAGGAGGTCCTAGGAGTGTTTTTCCGGGGGAGGAGCCTCCGACGCCCAAGTCAGTATTTAGCCAGATGAAGAATGATTAGTAAAGAATAGAGAATGTGTTCCTTTTGAGAGTCTAGTTTGCCCCCATACCAAGGTGATTTCCCAAGTATTTATAGGGAGGTGTCAGAAAAAGACTGCCTGCCACAGCCCGCTCAGATCATAACACGTGTTCGGTTGGATACAGTTCGTACCTTCAGAAATGGGGGCCTCTAGCCAGGCATAGGCCGTCTTGGCCAGAAGTCAGGGCCGCGGGAGGTCTGCGTGTCGGGATGTGTACGAGGGCGGCGTGTCAGGACGTGTGCGAGGGCAGCGTGTCAGAGGCTCCTTAACCATTTTTGTTGTATTCTCGAGACCCCTTCGGTGAAAAAGACCCCTTCGGGATAGGAGTGCTTCTTTCTGAGATTGCTCCAGTTATTAGCAAGTCCCCTCGGCATAGAGGACCCCTTTCGGAGGATGTTCTCCTATGCTGAGGATGGTGAGTCTACCTCTCCCGANTTTGTGATTCGACTCTACAGTTGAGTGAGAGATCTCAACCGAAAATTAGGTATGAAATTTTCGAACACCCGGTTTACCCCGTTTCACTTGGATCCTGGAGGGTTTCGGTTAAATTCCGCTGCGCTGTTTGGCTCCCGAAACCCAACAAGGGGGTCAGACCCTGTTTTACCGAGGTTGGCGCTTGTATTTCTCGAGGGTGATGCTCGCCCTTACCGAGGGTGGCGCTTTGCCAGAGCTTGGGTTCTGAAGGGTAATAGCCCTTTGGCCACTAGGCTGGGAGATTGAGGAACTTTATCCACGACCACTGCCAAGATGGTCCTTTGGGGATGTCCAGGGCTGCCAAAAAGGAAAGGTCGAGGTTGGAAAATTTGGACAAAACTTGGTGATGAGCTAGGAAAAAACTGTCATGATAAGAGGACTTTGTTGCCTGATCGGACTTGGTCTTCTCTACATGCAAGTCCTCAAGTTCTCTTTTGAGGACCTCAACCTCCCCTTCAAACTTCTTCTTCTTTTCCTTATTCTCATTCTTCAGCCGATCGACCTCAGCTTGGAGTTCAGAATTAAGAGAAAATGCCTTTGTAAGATCAGCAATGACATCGTCCCTCTCATTTTGGAAAGCCTCGTTCGCTGAGGTCAAAGATATGAACTTCGCACCAAGGTTTGACATCTTCACCAAAAAGTCTTGAATCAGCTCCCCCTGGCTCTTAAGCACTTCCTCCCGAAGGTTAGCTAGATCCTTCTTGGCTATCTTATTAAGCTCACCATACTTAACGATCGAGCTGGCAAGGAGCTCATTGGCCTTAGCCAAACTCTCCTCTGACCGACTTCGAATCGAGGTTTGATTAGCTGCCTAGTCTCGAAAGTACCCACTGTACGCCAACAGCTAAAAAGGGGAAATTCCAAATAAGGGTAAAAAGGGAACTCATAAAATGAAACTCAAAAATTTTCCAAGTCCTAAGGCATTGAAGTTTACCTGGGCAGCCTACTTGTTCATCCTCATGGCGAGGACTTCTTCATTAGGGCACTCCTTGGTCAGGGACTAAAAGTGGCGTTTGTCATAATGCCCTTTGTCATCTACAAAGCCATCTTCCGGCTATCCTCAAAGAATAGGTTCATGTCCTCCGTGAAAGTCCAGAAGGGCTCCTTCGGTACGTTGTCCCTTGGGATTTTGGAATCCCGAATAGCCCTCCTTCAGGTGTGGTACTCCGCCCAAGGGGCCTGTACTTCTTTGCTTGCAAAGTCGTGTCAAAGTTCCATTAGAACGTTATCCCTTAGCCATTCATCTATAAGGTCTAAAATACCAAAAATTCCCAAACTCATAGAAGAATGGCTAAGGGACAAACCTGGAGGAAGTTCAGCGTCTTCTCCCTCAGAGCCGCTGACTTCGAGGACTTCGATGGGAACACCTTTGCCTTTCCTTTGTCGGCGTTCCTCAAGCTCTTCAGCCGAAAGTCCATAGACCAAAGTACCCAAAGTCTCCGCAGCCGTGTTCGAACCAAGCTTAGTCGAACAGATGGCCGGCCCTGAAGGTGGTTCAGCTCAAGCTGGAATTTTGTCCAATACCCCCACATCATCCTTGGGCGAAGGAGGAAGGGAGTCTTCCTTGGCCTTCTTCGACTTCGACGGTGAAAATGCTCCCCTCGATGCCTTCTTCCTCTTCAGTGCCACCTTTTTCCTTTGCTGCTCCCCCTTTTCAGCTTTACCGAGGAAGAAATTCTTGTAGAAGGCAGCAGACTTATCACCCATCTCTGCAAAAAGAAGAACATCAGTGTAAGTACAGAGCATATATATGACAAAAATTTGGAAAGGGACTTATTCTTTTCAAGAGCGGGATAAGTGAGTTCGCCCTGAAGGAGCTTTACCAACCACGCCTTCTTGCCATAAAAAAAGGGCTTCAACATATCTTTGTCGGTGATATGTTCATTGACTACCGCCAGCTCCCGAAGGACCTCTTCAGTCATAAAGTTCCACCTAATGGGGAAGGGGTATAGGGAATGCGGAGGGACCTTAGGATCCCAATTCGCAACAGTCCGACTATGGCTCATTTGGTTGGCAAATGCTTCCACTGCTCATCCTCCTTCAGAAAGAAGAACATCTTTTGCCACACTTGCCAACTGTCCCTTATTCCGAAGGTGAATGTATATTTCTTGTTCCCAAAAGTAGAACCCGCCATTCAGAACGGGGTGGAGTTTGTAGTACTGCATGAAGAAGATGAAGTGGGGCTCTATCCTGAAGACCCCACACAGGCAGAGGAAGGCGTTGAAATAAGAATAAGAGTTTGGGCGAAGTTGGTTCATGGCTATGCCATGGAATTGGAAAAAGTCACAAACCATCCTTGGAGGGGGATACCGAAGTCCAGCCTTTAGCTGAGCCTTGAAGACGGTAACCTCGTCCGAATGACGGCCATAACTAGGCATACTAGGGCTAGGAAGCCTAGTGATGGCATAAGAAGGAAGAAAGATTTTGGCTGACCACTTTTGGACTTTCTTTGAGGTGGCATAGCTCGGATGAGAGTTAAGCGGAAGCCAACTCTCAGGGATGGGCTGAACATTGACTTGATGAAAAGACATGTTCAGTGTGAAGGCTCTAACCTTGGGGAATGAAGGAGAAAATTTTGAGAAAAAATGGAAATTTCGGAAGAAAACCCACCTATTTTAGACCGAGGTAGGAACTTCAGAAGACGACCGCTAGCACTACCGCCAAAGAGAAGGTGAAAAAAGAGAGAAAAGCAAGGAGGAAAGGCAATGAAAAATAAAAAGTGTGGAGAACTTCAGAGGAGGAAAGTTTTATATAGACCGAAGGAGGCAGGCGAAGCGTCGCTATAATGACACTTCGCAAGTGAAGGGACGTAATGGACGTAACAGACGCAACCGTTTGTCAATCGCCTAGTGACACGTGTCACTTGACGTGAGACACAAGGGCACGCCTCCTAACAGCTGATGGACTTATGCAAGTCTTTCCTGAGAAGACACGTCTATCTAGTCAGAGGATATGACAATTCATAGGCAGGCATGAGTTTTTCCCGATGAGGTGCGTCTATCTATTCAAAAGATGTGATGATTCACTGGCAGATAATAAAAAACCCATAAGAGGAATGTACACTTCTGGCCGAATTAACAACTTTGGGAACACCATAAGCTTGGGCAAAGAATGAGTACTACCTAATGCCGAAGGCACTACCTCGGCTAGGAGAGGCATCCCGAACCAAAGAAGGGCCCTTATCCAAAGAAGGTAACCTGGGTTAAAAAATTCAGTTTATACATGCTGAAACAACCGTCACCTACCACAAAGAGTTCCATGAAACACTTGCAAAAGCTCAAGTACTGAAGATACAACTTCAGCTTTTCGAGGGGGGCATGTGGAGCTGAGAAGCACCATCCTCGGGAAACATGAGTGACCAACATCAGGAAAGAGGGGCCCTTACCATCCTCGGGAAGAACACCACCTTATACCGAGGGGCCATGATCCCCGAGATCTCCAGATCACCTAGCCAAAAACCACCCTCGGGGAAGACCTAGCACCAACCTCGGTGAATGAAAACCACCCTCGATAGGTAACAGAACCAACCTTGGAAAATCTATATACTACCACCTTCGGTATAGCAAACTCACCAAGTTCGGGAAAGTATATCCCTATCCTCAGCAAGGAAAAGCATCTTCTGAAATTGCCCCACTCTGCCGAAGGGCCTCTCCTAATAGCCCTTGGTAGCTATATTGGGCCGAATGGGGACTTCTATTCCGAAGGAGCCTTTTACCCAGAAGGGGTCTTATTCCCTGAAGGGGTCTCATTCTCTGAAGAGGTCTTGCGAAGATATGACAAAAATGGTTAAGGAGCCTCTGACAGAGAGACCTCACACACGTCCATGCCCTATGGCCAGAACGGCCTATGGCCAGCCGGAGATACCTATCTACAAGGGTATGGATCAAATCTGACCAAACATGTGTCACGATCTGAACAGGCTATGTCAAACGGCCTCCTCCCTCTACCCTCCTATAAATACTTAGGGAGGACCTTGGTAAAGAAGGACATAGAACTCTCACTATTTTCCTCACTCTCTGCTCCTTACTATTATTACTCTCACATACACTGACTTGGGCGTTGGGGGCTCCTCCCCCGGAAACACGTTCCAAGGTGTCTCTAACCTTTATTCCTCAAAGTCTTGCAAGCGCCCTCATACCGTAAGTCTCTCCCCTAAGCCAGCGTGTCATATGACGAGGATGCCACTGAGCATTAATACCAAACATATGCACACAACTGAAACTATATAGGCATATCGTAGCACCAACAAGTTCACATAATCTTCATATCCTATACTTACACGACAGACTAACTAGTGCATTGTGCCTTGGAGTACTACCAAGAGCCTTGAAAACATACAATATCTGAAGATACATAGTTATATCCTATGGTACTTAGTAGTACCCGAAAGCCACTTTGAACACATAATACATTATGGTGGTTTGCAATACAAGTCCTACTACAATCCCATGATAAAAAATGAAAACCACATAACCAAAGCCCATGAGCTTACATCGATAACTCTAGACTGTTCCCACAACACTAATCACAAAGCCTACAAGCAACATAAAACATATGAGCTTGCAGTTACACGTAAAGACTTGTACTTACACTTGTTGAGCTCATTACACAAGTTAGTGTCCATACCTAAAATGTCACCTAAAAACAACTCTTAGAACACAAGCCATTTAAGGTTCAATATCCTTTCATGAAACACATAATCACAGGGTATTGTTATTTCCATAACTCAGTAAGGGAAATATATAGCATTTCATGCTTATTTAGTTAAGCCCAAGGGCTTATCTTCCATTGCTCTTGCAAGTAAACATGAAGACAAGGAAAACACAAACTATACATAACAAAGCAATAACTAATAAGCTAATAAGGGTCAACACATGCATCCAAAGCAAGAAAGCAAGCAACAGACACAGCATAACCCCAGCCATAGTTTCGGCCTAAAGGGCACTAGCAAGTACACACTTAGGTTCATTCAATTCTTATTTCCATTAGTTGTTTAATTAACATAGATGTCCAAATTCATACATTGGTTGACCTACCTATGTATGAATTCTAGTACTTGCCATTAAATAGCTAGCTAGCACAAAATCATCATATACTCGAACGTAAACATAGCCCTAAACAGCATCAAAGGATCGTATAGTTCATAAACTATCAATTAAGTGCCTAGTGTTCAACAAGACTGAAGTATTGAACTTAAAATCACTGAAGAACACATGATTCCCTTACCAACTTAGCCCTTACCATCTCGGTCAAATGTTCATATGCAAGAATCGAAGCTTGGAATGAGATTTCCAAGGTCATGTATGGCCGAAATGCGCTTGACCAAGCCTGAATCTCAAATGCAACTTCAATCCATCATTAATTTGGAAAGAATCTGAGCCTCCAAAGCTAGGAACACTAAACTAACCTAACCTAGGATCCTTGACCAAAAAATGAAGTGGTTTGACTAAGTGCAAACAAGCAAATCTGGTTAGGTGCCACACGGTGTAGAAATGGTCCAAATGCTAGTGTTAGTGACTCTACTTCTTACATGGCCCATAGGACTCTTCCCACAAGTTTTTTGTATTAAGATAGTCACCCAAATATGTGTGCAAGGTGGTCCCTAAGCTTACAAATCCACCACTAAAGTCTTAGGTCCTTCAAGCATTTATTCAAGTACTCTCGGCAGTCACATTATTGATATAATCACATGTACTCACTAGGCTTATCACATATACCATTCACCCATGTATAAAACTTAGTCCTCGACTTTAATTTTGCTTCACGTGTCACATAAGCGTAGTATGGGAAATGAGGGTTGATGCTCTAGCACATCTTCGATGTAGGACATGTTGATTGGACCTCTGATAGAACTTCACCTGAGTAGTAACTACAACACATGAAGAACAAAGGTTAGGAGCTCCCCAGAGTGTTTTTCTAGGGGAGGGATCTCCGACGCCCAAGTTAGCATATGAAAGGAAAAGTCATTTAAGAGTAAAGAGCAGAAAAGGAGCGTACCTCTTATTCTTTACTTGGGAGCCTTCCCCAGAGTATTTATAGGGGGCCGGTAGGAGTAGGCCATTATGCCTAGCATCCAACAGATCAGGACACGTGTTCGGCTATATTTGGTTCATACCTTTTTGAGAAAGGTGACTACAGCTAGACATAGGAGGTTATGCTCAGAGGTTAGGGGCGTGTGTGGGGTTTCTGTTAGAGATCTCCCAACTGTATTTGTTGCTTTTCCCTAAGACCACTTTAGAGATTAGAGATTCCTTTGGATAAGGATTTCCCCATGGGCAACTAAAGAAAGCCTTTTAGATGGGCGGACCACCTTCGGGAGACATTTCCTCTACCAGGGGTGATAAACCTACATTCCTGAGGTTGGTAATGTATACTCCTGAGGATGGCAGGGTGTTTTTTTCCCAAATTCGATCGTATATATATTCGAGGGTGGTGTAGAGAATTCTCCTAAGGTTGCTCGTGTATCTTTCCGAGGGTGGTGCAAGGTCTGCCAATGAGAAGGTCATACAAGCGAAACCCTTCGGCTATCACATGACCCCCTTTAGAGGACTGAAGTTGTTTCTGCGGCACTAATCATCTAGGAACATGTTACGAAAATCCTGCCCTTGTGAAGCTGAAGCTGTCCTTGGCAAAAGAACTTCCTTTTGCTGAGGTTGTCCCTTCGGCACAGCTACCTTTTCAGATAGAGACCATTTGTTTTGCCGATGTTGTACTTTCAGCATTCTCTTGGACCCGTTCTATATGTTCCATTTTCTAAATTTGAACCCTTGGTGAGGATGTTACTTCAGGCCAATTTCTTATTTTTGGCGAGTTCGTACCTTAAGCATGTAAGGAGTTGTTTTCTATCTTAAGCCAAATTCTTAATTTTGGCGAGGTTACATGTTTGGCATGTAAGGAGTTATTTTTAACTTAGGGTTTTTATTCCCGCCTTCTACAAATGAATCGTCCTATTTTTTGACCAAGTAGTTGCGTCACCTCGGGTTACATGACATAGACCTTCTAGATTAGAAGGCATGCCTTTGTTTCTCGCACTATGTCGCACGTGTTGCTAGACATTCACCATCATTTATGTCCATTACATTGGTTACATATCTTTGCTTGTAGAGGGTCATAATGGAATCATTTTGCCTGCCTTCTTCAGGCTATAAAAAGCCATTCATCCTTAAAGCCTCCTCACTCATCTACCTTTAGGTCTTTCTTGCGGCCGTGCCTTAGTGGTGGAGCAATTTGATGCCCATTGGCATCCTCATAATATGACATGCTGACCTGAAGGAAAGACTTCCGGTGTGAAGATGTCTGAAACACTTAGAAGAATAAGGGTTAGGAGCTCCCCTAAGTGCGTTTCCAAGGTAGGAGCGTCCGACGCCTAAGTCAATATTTGAGGGTGGAAGTAAAGAGTAGAGAACAAAGAGTAAAGGGTGTCTCGCTTGTTCTTACCAAGGTCCCTCCCAAGTATGTATAGAAGGGTGGAAGGAGGAGGCCATTCGACATAGTTGGTCCAGATCATGGCACGTGTTCAGTCAGATCTAATCCATACCTTCAGAGGTAGGCATCTCCAGTTGGCTGTAGGCCGTTTTGGCCAGAGGGCAAGGGCGTGTGCAAGGTCTCTGTATCATAGGCTCCTTAATGGTTTTTGTCATATCTCCGTAAGACCCTTTCGAGCAGAGACTTTCCTCCGAGAGTTATCGGAGGCTTTTTGGTCTTTGCAAACTGGGCTACCTTCCTCGGTATAACAAGGTTATTGTCTTCAGAGCACAACAAAAGGTGAGCTTTTGGTATCCACCGCCAAAGATGGTGAATGACTTTTTCCAATTTCATGGCATAGTTATTAACTAGCTACCCCCGAACTCCTATTCTTACTTCAATGCCTTTCTTTAGATGTGTGGGATCTTCAAAATAGAGCCTCACTTCATCCTTTTTGTACAATACTACAAGCTTCATTTCCTCCTGAAGGGCAATTTTTACTTCTTGCTCCCTCGGGGATTTGGAAGCAAGAAATTTACTTTCACCATCGGCACCAAGGATAGTTTGTGAGGATGGTAGAAGAAGTACTTCTTCATGGAGGTGGACAAGAAATTGAAATATATGCCTATGAAGTGGCCTTCTAGGGCCCTTGACATCGACATGATGGATCCATCAAAGTTGCTCACCCTCGAATTGGGGTCTCAATTCGAGGAGTTTGACAGCTGTATGCGGGTGGCAGCCGATTGGTTAGACCAAGCTCCTTCACATCCACTGTACCCTTTCCCAATCAGATGGAACTTAATGGCCGAAGAGGTTCTTTGGGAGCTCGTGGTCATTCACAAGCATGTTATTGACAAGAACATGGCAGAACCATCGGTGGACAAGAAGAACTCATGGCTGGTCAAACTATTTTAGGGCAAACTTTCTTATTCGGCACTTGTAGAGAGTAAGCATATTTCCATTTTACATTGTTTGGATTTTTCATTACTTACACTGATATTTTCCTTTTTGTAGAGATGGGCGACAAATCAACAGCCTTCTATAAGAGCCTCTAGACCATTCCATGGAAAGGGTGGATCCTTCACAAGAGGTGGTGATGATACCCACTCTGGGGTAGTCCAGCTATGGTGCCAAAATTGTGCATTTAAACTCCCGGGTTTGGTGTGTCCTGTAGGCCATCAAAACAACACCCCTAGTGTACATACTCAAGTGACCCTTTTGAGCACTATGTAAATACATGCATATTGGTCTAACCATAACACACATAGTTACATTTATGCACACTATGGAATCTAAGAAGGAAAACACTACCATAAGTCTTAGTTTTCGCTTCCACACATTAGGCAATCTTGTTAAGTTCTAGTGGCCAGCTACTGCACTTGTAACTTCCACTAATAAACTGTATCATTCTAGCCACATAGCCTCCTATTTTCTTTGCTCCATTATCAAATATAGACATAGATCAAAGCAACGAATTTTTTTTTACATCAATAGCCCATCTATGGACCAAGTTATGGATTTTTAAGCTGGTTACAAAATTCTTACCAAATGAACAGTAACTTAGCCAACTTTGCAATGCCATATCTTTGGATAGAGCCCTCCAAATCCATAAATTCAAAATCCCAGCTAACCCCCTAGAAGTCCTCTAGATTTGGTTAAAATTTCATACCAAGATTCATCCTACACAGGGAGATATTAAACTTTCGGTCCAGAATCAAAATTCTGGCAACTTTTGGACCATTTTGCCCATACAATTTTTTCAAACTATGCAAACACTTCATTCACAAGGGGAATGACCTCCAAGGCTATCCCATATATGTCCATTATACATAGGAATTAAATTCCCTTTATTTTAACAACTTTATGTGATCAAAACAGAATTTACAAGTAAGCAGCCCATCATTCACACTTAGGCAGCGTTGCACCACATCACTTACATAGCCAAAACATTACTCAAATGTTCACATAATTCTCTCATTTTACATAAAATACATGTACATGCATACATGCACTACAATATGATCCCAAATCAGCTAAAAATATACCCTAAGTTGCAGGAGGTCCTGAGACACAATGGACTCCAAAAACAGGATGCTAGACAGCTGCTGCACAACACAGTAAGTACCACCATTAAAAATACAAAATGTGTTCCTAAAATCACAAAACCTTCCACACCATAACTAGACATATGGACGTTCATCAACCTGAAATTTTAGATTAAAACTCAAACCACAAAGGTTAGTTTGAAGGTGATCGTTTCGCTGGACCTGAAATGACAGAATTGAGGGGAGTAAGTTTCATTGAGAAACTTAGTAATGGTAACACTTGGTTTCTTAAGGTAATGTGATCCTCGTTGAAACCTGCATCCAAAGACACTAAAACAAAAAGCCACAATGCATATATACAAGATATAGCAACCAAATGCAGCAGCCACTCACAGCAAACAGACAGATGGAATGCGGCAGCAACATAAACCATAGGTTAGTCCATAAAACATATGATAAACATAACCAAATCACTATGTCATCCCTCCTCAAGCTAATGCTTGGTCTTAGGAGGATTTCAACACTAGTTAGTACTAACTTTGGGCTCTAGAAACCCTCATTTTTTTGCCATCTTTGTGCACTTCACACTAGGTTTCAAAACCTTCAATAAGTGCACTACCCTCACTAAGCTTGTTTCATCAAGCACATGGATCTCTTCCAAGCTTAGCCCTAGCTCCATGGTTGCTTGAAAATACAGAAAAAAACCCATGAGAGCAAGAGAACCCCTACCAAAGTGGGTAGGCTGAAAATCAAGCTTGATCCTTGAAGTATGCAAGAAATAGCTTAAGTTTGCTTCCAATTGCTTCCTTTTGCCTTCAATTTCAATCAATTGCAAGTTTGAAGGTGTGGTGGCTATGGAGGAAGTATGGCTATGTTCTTGGGCTGGGGGAGGGCGAAAATGAGAGAGGGATAAGTGATTTGGCCACTTAAATGGCCTTAAATGAGCTTAAGGGCACAAAACACACTTAACAAGCTTAACCTTGCTTTATGTCATTTTCTTTCTCACTAATTATGGTTTCTTTGTCTTAAACTCATTGGTACACATGTGGCCAACATTTTTTTACTAATTATCAAGTCTTGGCTGCCTCCCCCAT